>JAYESA010000280.1:0-270954 GCA_036927795.1 Iris macrosiphon
TATTAATATACGTTGAGATGTATTTTGGTATATATATGTATACATATATATATAGTATATGTGATTATTTAGTATATGTATGGTATATGACATATTGGCATACGTATTAAAGTATGTCTAAATGTATATTAGTATATATATATATATATACATAGTATAATTCTCAAGGTAGTATATATATGCAAATGTATACGTATAGTATATGTTTAATATATATACATATAGTATGTATTTAATTAGTATATATACTTATATTTATTATATATGTAATAACTTGGTTTACATATATATATATGTATACCAATGAATATTAATGTATATGCCAAGATTAATAAATATGTATGTATATTATGTGTACTAGGTGACCCTAATATAATTACGGATACCCCGTAACTACCTTGACCTGTGCCCATGTAATATGATAAGCAACTGCCACAAGTACACCGACGTACTGGCGAGACCCATGGTAATCGACTGTCTGATTGCACAGCAATTACAGACGCGACGCCCGTGCAACTTGACGCACACTGACCCTAGTTGACCAGTATCATACCTAGCATAGCCCTGAGTCCAGTGTATTTATAAAGGTGTGTTAGAGTAATGTCTGATGCAATGTTGTATTGTTTTATGATATGTCTATAGGACTGTTGGATCATCCAGATGATACTCTGGAACAAGACATTGGTGTTACCAGCTAAGGACTCAAGGCGAGTACATTCTCTGATAATTTCCAATTATTTGATAATATCTATAATTCCAGTATCTAGAAATGTTACATCTGATTCTTGATACTGTGCTACACGAACTAGTATATAGATTGGATCTGCAGTCATGAGATGTACATTGATTATCGTATTGACATTGTACACGACATTGATATTTAGACCCTGTACATGATATATTAGATATTGCTCGTGTATCGTGACGTGTCGTGATTGGATCCACTGTACTAGTTGGGGGCGGAGGAAATATTAGTAGATTATGTGATCATACCCAACTCTACATGCATCATAGCTCACCCCACATCTCACGTCGGGTGCGGCCTGACCATTACATGCCTCATAGTTGTTATATATGATTAGCCTGACCATTACTTGCATCGTAGCTAACCAAATGGTTAGCCTGACCTACATGAATTATAGCTAATCATATGTAACAAGCCTGATATTGTCCCAAGCCGATCACATGATAGACTGATATTTCAAACACTTAGAATAGTTACAGTTCTCTATTTTAGATCATATACTACATCACCCGTATATGATATTATACCTCATTCTCTTTATTTCATATATGCACTGACTGCACCATATTGCTTATATTGTATGTCTCTTTATATTGTCATTGCATTTACTTATTGTCTTCTCTCAGTATTTAGCATCATATATTTATTGTTTTATAGTCTATATCAATTAATGGAACTGTTATTTGAGATGTACTTTGCCCCTTCCTGACTGGAAATATGTTTCCAGACTATGCCATAGAGGACTTGTTTCCGACATACTTGGAGACCAGATGTTTTGGACTGCAGGTTAGACTATTTATTGTTCTTTAGATTTGTCTTATTTTTTATTGTTGCTTCGATATCTCATCGTGCACTAGTTTATGTGATTGAGTATATTCCGTATTATATGGTGATATCTGTGTCTCCTTATGGAGTTGGATATTCATGTAAGATTGATTAGATAGTTAAATGACCTAGACAGTATTCTACCGCCGATGCTGCGGCGTAGGCTGGACGTACCCACATACTCGTGCCCCAATTTCGGGTGCGGGTCATGACAGTTCAAGAAATACTAAATCTGGAAACGGGTGTGACATCTCTACCCACCTTAGAAAAATTCTGTCCTCAGAATTTTACTAAGGCTAGTCGAGCTAAAAAATATACTAGAAGGCTCAAGAAATCATAAACTACTTATCATGAAATGAATCACATCAAGCAAATAACTAAAATAGAAGAGACAACTGCAGAAAGTAAATAATTGCACATAACAACACACAAAAAAATAGAGGTATATGGATACATATTGTAAACTCCCTGAATTTTCAAAAAATATTAAACTTGGATTTTTCACAATTTTCTGGAATTTTCTGTAATTAAAATCAGGGTTTTTAATTATTAAATGATTTTTTATTGTTAATAAATAATATTAAAATATTATGAAAATAATATTTTTTGGTGTAAAATGGAAAACTGGACTTAGGGTAATTTTTCTGGAATTTATTGGGCCCCGGACCTACTTTTAATCACCTGAAAATTAATATTTAATTAATTAATTATTTATTTAGTTAATTATTTATTTAATTATTTATTCTATTTAATAAAATCCTAAAAATTAACCCGAGCCCGGCCCAACCGACCCAGCTCAACCGGCCCCCCCTAGCTATCGGGTCGGGTCGGGTCCGCCCGACCGAACCCGCCCGACCCGCAACCCGCTTCTTCCCCAGCCCACTCCCCGCATGACCCGGTCGCCCCCGCGTCCGCCGCCGCCTCCCGCGGCCGCCGTGCCACGCCGGCCACGCAGCCCCGTACCCCTCGCCACGACCTCCCCTCCTCCGCCTCACCGCCGCCTAGCCCGGCCACTCCTCCCTCTCCCTCCCCTATATAACCCTAGACTCCGGCCGCCCCCTCGAATCCCCAAACACCCTAGCCACCGCTCCTCCGCTCCGCCGCCAGACTTCGGCGCCACCCCCGCGAGGCCGCCCAGCCGCCCGCAGCTGCTCCCCTCTCCTCCTCCTTCCTCCTCACCCTCGCCGCAGCGGCCAACCCTGACCCCGATCCAGCCCGACAGCCGCTGCCGACCGTCCCCCGCCCGCTCCGGCGCGCCATCGCTGCCGGCCTGTGCCGCCACCCTCGCCCGCGCCGCCCCGCTGCCCTGGCCCCCTCCGGCCGCCTGAGAACCCCCAAACCCTAACCCTAGGACACGTGTACAGGACACGTGTCGGACACGTGTCGGACACGATAATCTTCGGGTTTTCTAACCCTGTTCAGGTATGCGTATCTTTCTGCTCGTAACCCCGTTTTCGATTCCGTCAATTGCGTTGCGAAGCCTGTATGACCCTCTCGGTGTCCGGACAAACCGCTCGGGGCATCGCGTCCTGTGGTGATCGCACACCGCGATCCAAAAATAGGAAAAATAATGACCCGATTCACCCCGGAACTGGGTACGCCCCGCCAAACGGGACGACTTGGTCGCGCGCGGTCTTCACAGATACGTGCGCATCGTTGATACGGACGTGTGGGATTTCGCAGAAGTCGATTCGGGTGTGCGTGCACACCGGGATCAACGCGTATCCGCGGACACCGTCCCGTATCTGCCTTTTCTGAATCATGCCCTAAGTTTGTGTACACACGTCGGATTGAAACGAAACTTGCGCCATTGGACTCATAGCGATACGCTGGTCCTGTGACCCAAGTTTGGTTCGATTCCGAGAACGTTGACGAAATCGCGTGTCGTGGGCCCCACAGGCCCCGCTCGACGGGCGATTTTGTGATCGGCTCATCGGAATCCAATTCTGGAAGTTCCGTTGGGTTCGTATCATCGTTCCTGACCTGTTGACACTAAGTTGAACAGATTTGGAGACCTTTGACCCTGACACATTTTTCGGTGCAAAGCGGGCCCATATGCGGACCCCGTTTTGACCCGAAATTATCATTTTTGCCCTTGTCTCCAAATTGGACCCAAGGACAGGCGTTTCTAGCTATTTGATACCTTCTGAGCATGATGGTAATGTTTATTTCAGCATCCGGAGACATTTCTAGAAATTTCCCGAGGATAGAACTGTAGTTGGGATCCAAACATCAGGCAAGTACCTGCACTTCAAGTTTAATCTTTATATTGTGATAATTAGTTCCTTGCTCTACTAGCACCATTGGATGTTTACACATAATATTAGAATACTGGATTTTATGTCTTGAATATTTAATTTTATGTCTTGCTTTTTGTGTCGGGTGGGAGAATACTATGAGGCATGTAGTTTACCCTTCCCCCTGTCGTGACTGCTAGCTGTTGGTACGCGACTGTACCATCAGCCTTATTCTTGATTATTCCTGACTGCTAGTCGTCTATGACGGCCTTATTAGCCTTATAAACCCCTACATGCCAACTATGTATTCTAAATACACACTTACACACACATAGTTTCTTGTCGTGTTGCAGTTCCTGTTATCTTGTTGTAGTTCCATTTTCCTGTCTCATTATATTTTCTGTTTACTCATATTCCTGATTTACAGCAATTAATCCTTAGTTATTGTTACTTCTTATTTATGCATTATCCTCAACATGATACTTGTCAGTTCTTTTCTACTTGTCATAAATATTTAGTTTAATCTTTGTTGTGCATTGTGTACTTTGCTCCTTTCCTGACTGGATCTGTTGATTTAGGAGATGATGAGGATTATGCCCTCACCTATTATGGCCCCTATGAGGTAGCAGGTGATACCATTGAGGAGCCGGTTCCTACTCAGAAGACTACCTTTGAGGAGTAGTCAACCAGTTAGCTAGTATTTCCTTTCAGCATAGAAATCGGGTTTATCCCCGATTTATCTTCTGGTTCTGTAATAAACTATGGATCTGTTTGTCATATTTTGTTTTATGAAATCTTAACATTTCTATTCTCCTGTCATTATCCTTGTCTATTTATTTACTGTGGATGAGCTAGAGATTACCTGTGAATATGATCTAGAAAGCGTACTACTGCCGACACTGCGGCGTAGGCTGGACGTACCCACGTACTCGTGCCCGAATATTCGGGTGCGGGTCGTGACACTTTTATGGTGGCCCATGCAGGTCAACGACTAATGTTTCGGTTTCAACTTAGGGACCGAACAAGCCTGCAGAAAGAATAGGATAAGTTTTAGGATCTCATCCACTTGCTTGAATCGTTCTTGACATCTATCTCGGATTCGAATTAATTCCTTGACTTGTATCCTGCCTTGATTCCTGTGCGCCCCTTATCGTTTATTTTGGATGCAGAGTAATGGACCTATCAGCAAGTGACGAGGTTCCTACAAGATCACCACGAGATGCTCTACCAGCACTCGAACTGAAACCACCTTGGTACCACAAGCAGCACTCTCCCAGCTAGCCCAGCAACAGCAGAGGGCACCACCACAAGGACGCGGACAAGCTTCCGCGATGACCGTGGAGAACGCGCAGACTCTTGGAGTAGCTAATGCGCGTAAGTGATTCGTAGATACCTTTTCTAGTATTGTTTTAGCTTGTGCCTACTGGTTCGTGACCTCAGCCCCAACCTAGTAATTTTTGAACTTGCTAATAACCTGGTATACTTTTATAGTTGATAACTAAAGAGATTGCAGAGTCTTTTGTTATGGTGCTTATTTGTTTTTATTTTGTGAACTTAAATAATTTGTACCTCCTTTCATCAGCATCTAGCGTACTTATATTTCATATATTACCTTGACTTATGCTGCTATTTTATAGCCTAGTTTTGCAAGCTCACTCTTCATCGAGCTTGTTCATGACATATGTATTATTGGGGAGGCCCACAATAATATATTTCAGAATCAGTGTATTACGGTCTGATCAACCATAGTGCGCTTGGTTCGCCCTTCGTATAACTATTTTACGTGGATTGAGATATATAGTTGACTAGTATACTTGCCCTGGATATGTCTGACATATCGTATCGGTTACATAACTGTACTAATATGAGCATGCGAATAAATGATTACCAGAATAGGATTTTAATCCACAACTGCTTGACAATTTCCATTTGAATTCTTTAAACGCCTTGATCCCGATACTTCTATCCTATCACCTCACCCTTGAACTCTTTGATCTTCGTCTTCCCTTATTTCGGAAAGACGAAATCTCATGCTTGGTATAAGTTTGATATATAGACAGTACTAGATATACCCCACAGGCCGGTCGCATTGATGATGACCCCTTTTATATATGATTAAGGGAATACCATAGGTGATGTGTTTGGTGTTAAAGACTTGAGGATTCAATGCCATGATTAAATAAGTTGGGACATAACATTATTAGATGTATAGCCTTAGATGATAGATGGGTAAATTCTAAGTTGGGTAGAGACCGCAATGTTCACTTGAGAGAATCCTTTAGACTGTGATCAAGTGAGATTGGATAGAGAGAACCCTACCATATTTTTAATTTCGAGGATGAAATTTTTATAAGTTGGGTAGATTGTAAACTCCCTGAATTTTCAAAAAATATTAAACTTGGATTTTTCACAATTTTCTAGAATTTTCTGTAATTAAAATCAGGGTTTTTAATTATTAAATAATTTTTTATTGTTAATAAATAATATTAAAATATTATGGAAATAATATTTTTTGGTGTAAAATGGAAAACTGGACTTAGGGTAATTTTTCTGGAATTTATTGGGCCCCGGACCTACTTTTAATCACCTGAAAACTAATATTTAATTAATTAATTATTTATTTAGTTAATTATTTATTTAATTATTTATTCTATTTAATAAAATCCAAAAAATTAACCCGAGCCCGGCCCAACCGGCCCAGCCCAACCGGCCCCCCCCTAGCTATCGGGTCGGGTCCGCCCGACCGAACCCGTCCGACCCGCAACCCGCTTCTTACCCAGCCCACTCCCCGCATGACCCGGTCGCCCCCGCGTCCGCCGCCGCCTCCGAAGGCCGCCGTGCCACGCCGGCCACGCAGCCCCGCACCCCTCGCCACGACCTCCCCTCCTCCGCCTCACCGCCGCCTAGCCCGGCCACTCCTCCCTCTCCCTCCCCTATATAACCCTAGACTCCGGCCGCCCCCTCGAATCCCCAAACACCCTAGCCACCTCTCCTCCGCTCCGCCGCCAGACTCCGGCGCCACCCCCGTGAGGCCACCCAGCCGCCCGCAGCTGCTCCCCTCTCCTCCTCCTTCCTCCTCACCCTCGCCGCAGCGGCCAACCCCGACCCCGATCCAGCCCGACAGCCGCTGCCGGCCGTCCCCCGCCCGCTACGGCGCGCCGCCGCTGCCGGCCTGTGCCGCCACCCTCGCCCGCGCCGCCCCGCTGCCCTGGCCCCCTCCGGCCCGCCTCCGGCAGCCTGAGAACCCCCAAACCCTAACCCTAGGACACGTGTACAGGACACGTGTCGGACACGTGTCGGACACGGTAATCTTTGGATTTTCTGACCCTGTTCAGGTATGCGTATCTTTCTGCTCGTAACCCCGTTTTCGATTCCGTCAATTGCGTTGCGAAGCCTGTATGACCCTCTCGATGCCCGGATAAACCGCTCGGGGCATCGCGTCCTATGGTGATCGCACACCGCGATCAAAAATAGGAAAAATAATGACCCGATTCACCCCGGAACTGGGTACGCCCTGCCAAACGGGATGACTTGGTCGCGCGCGGTCTTCACAGATACGTGTGCATCGTTGATACGGACGTGTGAGATTTTGCAGAAGTCGATTCGGGTGTGCGTGTACACCGGAATCAACGCGTATCCGCGGACACCGCCCCGTATCCGCATTTTCTGAATCACGCCCTAACTTTGTGTACACACGTCGGATTGAAACAAAACTTGCGCCATCGAACTCGTAGCGATACGCTGGTCCTGTGACCCAAGTTTGGTTCGATTCCGAGAACGTTGACGAAATCGCGTGTCGTGGGCCCCACAAGTCCCGCTCGACGGGCGATTTTGTGATCGGCTCATCGGAATCCAATTCTGGAAGTTCCATTGTGTTCGTATCATCGTTCCTGACCTGTTGACACTAAGTTGGACAGATTTGGAGACCTTTGACCCTGACACATTTTTTGGTGCAAAGCGGGCCCACATGCGGACCCCGTTTTGACCTGAAATTGCCGTTTTTGCCCTTGTCTCCAAATTGGACCCAAGGACAGGCATTTCTAGCTATTTGATACCTTCTGAGCATGATGGTAATGTTTATTTCAGCATCCGAAGACATTTCTAGAAATTTTCCGAGGATAGAACTGTAGTTGGGATCCAAACATCAGGCAAGTACCTGCACTTCAAGTTTAATCTTTATATTATGATAATTAGTTCCTTGCTCTACTAGCACCATTGGATGTTTACACGTAATGTTAGAATACTGGATTTTATGTCTTGAATATTGGATTTCATGTCTTGCTTTTCGTGTCGGGTGGGAGAATACTAGGAGGCATGTAGTTTACCCTTCCCCCTGTCGTGACTGCTAGCTGATGGTACGTGACTGTACCATCAGCCTTATTCTTGATTATTCCTGACTGCTAGTCGTCTATGACGGCCTTATTAGCCTTATAAACCCCTACATGCCAACTATGTATTCTAAATACACACTTACACACACATAATTTCTTGTCGTGTTGCAGTTCCTGTTATCTTGTTGTAGTTCCATTTTCCTGTCTCATTATATTTCCTGTTTACTCATATTCCTGATTTACAGCAATTAATCCTTAGTTATTGTTACTTCTTATTTATGCATTATCCTCAACATGATACTTGTCAGTTCTTTTCTACTTGTCATGAATATTTAGTTTAATCTTTGTTGTGCATTGTGTACTTTGCTCCTTTCCTGACTGGATCCGTTGATTTAGGAGATGATGAGGATTATGTCCCTACCTATTATGGCCCCTATGAGGTAGCAGGTGATACCATTGAGGAGCCGGTTCCTACTCAGAAGACTACCTTTGAGGAGTAGTCAACCAGTTAGCTAGTATTTCCTTTCAGCATAGAAATCGGGTTTGTCCCCGATTTATCTTCTGGTTCTGTAATAAACTATGGATCTGTTTGTCACATTTTGTTTTATAAAATCTTAACATTTCTATTCCCCTGTCATTATCCTTGTCTATTTATTTACTGTGGATGAGCTAGAGATTACCTGTTAATATGATCTAGACAGCGTACTACCGCCGACACTGCGGCGTAGGCTGGACGTACCCACGTACTCGTGCCCGAATATCTGGGTGCGGGTCGTGACACATATACCCCTAAGTCAGTCAAATAAAAATTCGTCCTCGCTTGCCTATGCTAACTCACACAAATGGACAAGAGCCAAGCCTTGAGGTAAGTCGGTACCAACGACTATATCGATATCATGATTCTAATCTACGAGATACCTTCACAAATGGGAAATATGATGGATATTACATACCATGAGATACGGAGATGAAAGAGCAAGTTGAGAAACTTGTCTCTGCTCGATGAAAGAATTAAGATAATTGTTGTACTCTTGCGCAACAAAATACAAGATCGTTCGACAAGAATCCAAGAATAAGACAAACTAAGGAAAACTCAAAAATCTTACCCACAATCGTAGTGCTTGCGGCTAACAAATGCTCTAGGTTGCCGAATCCTTCTGTAGCGCACTCCTAGGGGTCGCGGCTCTAACTTGCTGCTAGTTTTGCCTTGCTTGCTGGTCTTGCTGGACTTGCACAAACTGAGCTGGACGTTGCTGTTGGAACTACCGAGTCTGCGTCGGGAGAGGACGTTGGACTAGTGGTCAAACGGCTAATATTGGTCCCCTCAGCCTTCAATCGCTGCCTGAGTTAGAGCTGGCAACTGTCAGACTGAAGGACCCTCAGGGTATAAAAGCAGATATAAACTAATCATATGGTCGGATGCCCCATATCTGAGAGACTGGCCAATAGCCCTACTGCACTGATCTCTGGTGTGCCCTGATTTACCGTAGTATTTATATCATGATGATGTTGACTGCTTGGTGGATTGCACTGAGGTTATAATTGGGGCTGGAGGTACAAGCGGGCGAGAAGCTCTGACTGCTGATGTTGGAGGTGAAGACTGAATACTGATGTCTCTCATGGATGAGTGGGACCTTTTCTGGCCTCCGTTCCTTGCTACTAATCTCTAGCCGACAAGTTCTTAGGACCTAGATTCCTTGAGTATTGCATCGTAGGTGGCATAATTATGGTGGACCGTAAATTGCTGGAGCTCTAGGTGTAGACCTTGCTCAAACCACTTGGCTTGGTCTTCCTTAGAAGCTACCATATGAGGAGCAAATCGGCTAAGTCGGCAAAACTCGTCTGCATACTGGTCAATTGATCTCGTCTGTTGACGGAGGTTGATGAACTGTTGCTGGAGCTGAAACTTGGTGGTTGTGTGAAAATACTTCTCCTAGAAGCGCTCATTGAATGTCTGTCAGTCAATAGGTTTCGGAAGCACCATTTCTTGTACTGCCCACCAATCTCAGGCAAGATCTGTTAGATGCAGCTTTACAAGTGATACCTTCTCATCCTCAGGGGTCTTAGTCGCATCTGGGATGGCCTCAAAATTCTGGAGCCAAGAATCTGCTGAAACTGTATCCTCAGTGCCGAGAAACTTAGTTGGACACAAGCGACTGACGTTGGATGCCGAGTTAAGACTATAATGCCCACTGGTCTCGAGCGCTACTCTAAATCCTTAGCAAAGAGTCGTGTTAGTTTGTTCCTGTCCTTGCTGAAAATATTGGCAAAGTTGGACCACTTGTTGCTGGAGTTGGAGTTGTTGTTGCTGTTATACAATCATCATGGCTTGGATCATCCCTAATATGGTCTTCAAGCCTGCTTACCCTGGTTGTGTTGGAAGAACTGGTGGTATTGTCTGGGTTGGATGGGCTTGCTGGGATGGCTGAGCTGGTATGAATGGTGGAGCAGACTAGACTGGCAATCCCGACAAGATTGGTGGAACTAACTATGCTTATTGGACTTGAGTGACTGGCGGAGCCTGCTGATGGAGAGCTACTAATGCTTGCCCTTGGTTCAATGGCGGGGCCTGATCTTGGGCTATTACTGGATCTACTTGCGGTATAATGAAACCCTCATAAGGAGGAGCAAGTAGAGTGCCCCTGAAGGATAAGGACATAAGGCAATCAATAAGGGGCGAAAATAAAACAATCATGTTAAGCAAGTTTTTAATTCAAGGAAAATGAGAAGGTGCAGGTTCAAGTAGAGTTCAATCGAAGATAAGTAATTGATTAAGATTATAATAAGATGAGTCTCCCAACAAGTCTGAAAAATAGACCTGTATGGGCCACCACTAAACCTTGTCATGTTCTGCTCCCAAAATAAAGGGTAAACACGAGGACTAATATGGCCAACCACACCTTGCAGAATACCGAAGTAAGCCACAATGTGCTAAGGTTGTCTAAAAGATAAATTGGTGGACTCTAGCATGCTATGGCGTCAGTCCTAAGGCCGACAATTCCTAATATCTCAATCTATCAACAATAATTTTAAGAGTATATCACACATGAATATAAAGAGGCATCCCAAAATATATACCATATATGATCATGAAGCTAGTGAATACAAAATGCTGCACTAGTAGAGGATAATTATACATTATCAAATATACCAGCTATAGTCTAATATATATATCATGTTGACCGTAGTCTTAAAAATATAAGGAGCTAACTCTGTCCCCTTGTTGACACCACAAATCGAGAAATCAAAACGAGAGATGGAAAAAGGAAACCCACTCATGAGCTTCGGTCGCAGTCCTACGAGTTCGAGCCATCTTACTAGAAGTACAGAGGATCCTAGTTATCTTCGAGTAAATCTGGCCAAGCAAAACCAGTGGGGTCAGAACCCTAAGCAACAAGTACCACAAATGAGCTCAAGGTGTTAACCAAAACCACAATCAGCAGAAATAAGCGATAAACAAATAACTAAATAAATACGGGACGAGCTTTGTACTGTACCACTGTACTCGTCTCGATAAAATAACTATAAGGACTGGTGCACTGATAACAAACAAACTATAAAGAAATATAACATGGCAATCTTGTCAGACAAGGCAAACAATATATCATGACCAAACATGCCTATGGATTGCTATAATTAACTAACTAACTAGGGTTATCACAAACCTAGTCACTAACAAATGCATAATTTGAAGAATAATGCTACCACCTGTACTGTAGTCAACCCGGATGGCCAAGGGTACGCTAGTATAGTACTTATAGTGAACATCACCAACAATTATGGATAAAGAACTAAAGCAGATAACTGATAGCATAACATAACACAACGTAGTCATAAACTGGTTTTTGGAAATATAAATGAATTTTGTAAATAAGATTGGTTTTGAAAACATAAAGTGGTTTTATAAATGAAACTAGTTTTGTAATCATAAACTGGTTTTGTAAACATAAACTGGTTTTGTAAACATAACTTATCTGTAAATTATCTTGTAACATAAACTGAAACTGAAACATAATTGGAACATATACTAGAATGCATATACTGAAATACATAATGTTATGAACCGTGGCACAATAACAACAACTTGTAGTGCCTCAGCACACATAAACTTGGTAGGTCATGGAGCCCTTGTCTAGTAGGGTTGTCACATGCCTCATGGGGCCCTTGGAGATCGGGATAGCCGGTAGCGCAATATTCTTCCCTCCCAATGATCTAGTCAAATTTTTATCTCGTTTAATCATTTTTTTTCAAGTTCTTGAGTCGTAGACACTCGAGAACTTTCTAGAATTAATGATGAGTTACGAGTACGAGCTATTCATGAGTTATCACTGGCAAACTTATTGTATCCGCGACACGCGATACATTGGACAATACTCACACTCGATTGTCCGATGCCAAATATAATAGGTTAATGTCATGCCCTAGATCCCGAATACTGGAGAGAGGGGGAATGACTCGGCCAACCATACCAACATAAATGTTAAACCAAACAAAGGACACAACGTGCACAGGAAACAATAGACGCATAAAGCAAGTTGGCGCACAAACACACAGAAGTAAGGTTGGTGCACAAACTCACCGAAATAAGATTGGAGCACAAACTCACAGAAACAAGGTTGACGCACTTTCATAACAAAATGCGCGAGCTACAAAGGGGTGGTGCACTTTGTCAAGTTAACCAACACGACGTACTTGACAAAAGTACGCGGGCAAGAATAAGATGTACTTTCAAAGAAAGTGCGTGAGCAAGCTAGCTAAAAGACAAAATACATAATCCGTTGTCAAAGCTCGACAGTCGAGAAACTCGTCAGTCGAGGAGCACACAAATCAATAAAACAAAAATTGAGAAAACAACTAAAGCTTCATCCCTAAGGAAACAAAGAGGTAAGAAAGTGTGTGAGCAGACCAAACGTAAGAAAAGTGCGTCGGTTGACGAAACATAGAAAAAGTGTGCCAGATTATCAAACGCGAAGAAAGTGTGTTGACTGACTGTGGCGCACTTTCTCTTGGTTTCCCAGGGAGAACTTTTATTGAATACGCACCAAAGTGCGTCAACTGGGTTTCCTCTCGAAAGTGTGCCACTGACTCAAGGAGTGTGACTGGCATACTTTTGCTAGGAGACTGAGTGCAGTATGATTAGTACGCATGAATAGTTGGGACAACACACTAGTGCGCCTAAAATGAAACATACATATTTCTATGCCAAATGGATTCTCTTGCATACTCTTCACATAGCACTGTTCTTCTTCTCCAGTTAGCCATTTTGGTATACGTATTGTATCAAGTTTCAGCACTGAACTTAGCTGGACTCAAAATCAAGCACGGCCAAAAGCAAAGTTACATAAAATATGGTGCTCTACACTATGAGCTAATTAGTTTTATAAAACACAAAGTTTGGGAGATCAAACTCCAGGAAAACAAAAGTGAGCCCATGAAAAATTCAAATCTTGAAACTCAAATCTACTCTAAATCATCCATCAAAATCAAAAACTCCAAGAACTAAATTAGATGAGAACATCAAGGCAAATATTTTATATCAAACATATTTTAAATTTACACAATATAAATAAAATCCCAAATTTTATGGCTTTATCATTTGAGCAAGATGTACTTGCCTGGAGTGGCTTCTTAGCCTCTACCTCTCACGGTCCAAGTGACCACAACCTCTTCTAGGGTTAGGGTTTGGTCTAGGGAGAGAAAAAGGAGAAAGAGGAAAAGAAAAGTAGAAATGGAGAAGAAAGAGGGAGGAGAGAGAAAATTCTCATGCATATATAATGGGAGAGGGGGATGGTTTAGCCATGGGTTCAACCAAGATGAACTAAACCAGGTGTCCAGTCTACATGCGGGTCCTAAACCAGGTCTATGGCAATGCCAATGGGTATTCTATTGGTCTCGGGTAGTCTCTTCAGACAACAGAAAAAATATAAATGAAAGGAACCATCATACAATTACAGCAGAAATATAATATCAAGAAAATTGAATTCTAGAAATTCAAGAAATACCAAATCTGGAAATGGGTGTGACATTGTGCATAGTTCCCTATATATGATTGGCCTGATCCCCTAACCTGTACTTGTGCATAGTCAATCATACTTGATTGACCTGATCCCCTTACCTGTACTTGTGCATAGCCAATCATATATGGTACAGCCTGATCTTGTCCCAAGTCGATCATATAATAAACTAATATTTCAAGGTACAAAGTAGTTGTTCATTCCTCTATTCCAGATTATACCTGTTGATACAGTCATTCTCTTAATTTATAGTTCCTTATTGCCTGTGATATGATTATCTGTGTACTAGTTTCCTTATTGTTCCACTATTACTTCCATCTTGTATTTTTATTACCTACTGTTTTATAGTCTTTGTCAATTTAATGGAACTGTTGTTAGTTTATGTGCGTCGCTCCAATCCTGACTAGATAACATTTTTAGGAATGCAATGTCACACATTCTTGGACTTCAAGATGATGCTAGTTGAGACCAGCCTTGATGTACCGCTGACCTGGAGTTGACCTCTGTGGAGAACTAGGCTAGTATTTCTTATGTTAATACTATGCCATAGTTTATTCTATTAGTTAGTTGATTATATTATTCTTGCTTTATTATATATCTCCTTTAACATTCTGTGATTGAGCATATGTAGTGATACTAGTTGACCTTGTATTGTAGAGATATCAAGCCCCAGTCCAAAAATATATAGGACTAGGAATACATAAGCATGTCAGCCGTATGTATATGACAACTCCAATATATGAAAATCATAACACATACATACGTTGTATTATGAATAATAATTCAAAAGTGGTATATAATGTCACAAGTCACAGGCAATACTAATCTCATCCACAAAACCAAAAATAAATAAATAACCAAATATGATAATAAAAAGGCCCACACCCTGGGACGTGAATAGTCCCAAGTATGAAATAGACGAGAAGAACTAATAGTTAGGTGAAGACAAATCCACTACCAAACTAGGATATGAAAGAAAATAGTATAAGTACATCATCTAGTAATCAGAGAGGCTCGAAGGAAAGGCCTCCTCGAAAGAGAAAGAAGTAGCAAGTCCTGATCCGTTATTTTGCAATTAGTCATGATCGTCTACACCTGAAAAAGGACCAGGTCCTCAGAGGGACGTAACAAGATACATAGAAGCAAGCTATATAAATTGCAGTAAGTAAATATGCAAAGGATTTTTTAACCACCTAAAGTGTAATTTGGAAGACACATTCGTGTGTATGAGTGGGATTGTTGGCTCATGTACATATAATAACAAGGTATCTAATAATATAATATCATCACACCAAGTTCCATCCGGAGACTTGGCTCACCGATTTAGCTATCTCATACGCATAATGATTGTTTTCCCCCTCATCCCCACACTGACCAAATTGCATACACAATATATCCAGTGTTGTAATTGTATAAGTCTCTAATACACTAATCATAACAGTTACGTTTCTAACCATTACACGTTCCAAACGTATCGATAGCCCATCGAGTACGCTAGTTCGTGCCCTATAATGAAACATCGTGTCATGTGTGTGTCATGTTCAAATGAGATATAAAAATATCCCATAAACAGGAGGTAGCCCACTAAAACTAAGTCAACATGCATAAAATAAATAAAAGCTACAAAAGACGACGAACATCGTCGTTTGCACCCAAGTCAAGCTTAGACGCACAGTTTATATGAAAATAAATATAGAACAATAAAATAAAATACTGAAATAAAAGAAAACTGACAGTAAATATAGCAAGGTATCTTGCCTACGGTCCCGAAGTTGCTCTCAAGTCTTAATCCAATGTCTAATCAAGAACACATATACAAACACAAAAATTAATAATTAATCATATATGGATACCCTATTATTTTGTTCCAAAGTGTTATAAGTGAATTATCTAATATATGCTTACTAGTATACAGCTCATTCTATTTCTACTTATCTATGCATGGAATATCTCTAACTAACATCATACCATTATATTATACTAAATTTAATATGTTTAATATTCTAAAAATATTTATAAATATATGAAAATAACCAACCCAACATCATTGCATGACAAAAAGTCTCTACGGACGACAACTAGTTATTCTAGGCAACTACACAACGTAGTTTATACATGCAACTACCCTATTAGTATCAAAATATCATTAATAATAAAATAATATATTAAATATTCTACAATTTTAATATATTAAATTCTGAAATTTATTTACATAATTAAAATATGGCAACATTCAAAGAAGTACACCTAGTATTGATGCACCATGTCCGTGTCTAGGTTGTTCACCAACTAGGGTAGTTTCGTACATAAAATTATAATTTCACATGTATGAAAGTATTAATAATAACCATCTAAAATTAACATGCCTCTACACAAGTTTTTATTTCATGAAAAAAAATATAAAAATGATCGGAGTTGAAAAACTTACACGTACGAGACTACGGCAGGGACCTTTTGCGCGACTATGGCCAAGCGTAGTACCAAACGAACTCCAAACTTTACAAAACTCGAAGGATCACTAGGGGACTTCAAATAGATAAAGAAGATATAGTTTTTGGGGGGGGGAGGGGCTTTGAGGCATTTTTACTTCTACGAACAGCAGCAGCACCCTAGCGGCCAAAAATGGGGTCTTCAGGTGCAAAGGGGTCGGCCAATCGATGGCCTAGATGTGCATGGGGGTACGTAAAGGTGTGGGAAAGGAAGAAAAGGAAGAAGAGATTTAAAAAAGGAGGGAGTTCTCATGTGGTAGTTCATGAAGGAGGAGGGGGAGGCTAGGGCTTTGGGAAAGGAGAGGAGCACACACATATATACTAGTTTGTTGAGCCTATGGGTGTTGGTTGTTTGGAGTTGATTTGGGCCCAGAAGAAAAGTATGTTTGAGGGTCCATTAAGGTTTATTAGGCTTCTAATTATCCTTTGACTCATTATTTAATTAATTATGTTAATTTAATTAAGGTGCACAAAAGATATGCAAGGATTCAGTTTCCAAAAATAAAAATTGGGTATTTAAAACTAGGATTCGAACCATGTGATATTTATAAAGTATGTAAAGATTTAAATAAATTTGACACCCTTAACATGGTCATATTAGGTCCAGTTAAACTCATGTATATGAATTTGGTTGGACGAAAAGGGTTGGTGTTGCGCATTAAAATAGTACGCAACGGTAAGGTGCTAAATTGTCAATTTCTAGATTTTTTTGTCACAAAAGTTGTACAACCAAAATAAAGCATAGGAATATGATTTTAGAAATGACAATCAATGCATTGGCCTAATTGAGCTCATCTAAGTCTCGTAAGCAAAGTTGGTTGGAAGGTAAGGACTAGTGTTGTACTAAAAGCTCAAGACTATGGCAAAGAGTTTCTATAGTTCAATAAATTGTCAAATAAATATTTAAATTAAATAAATAAATAATAATAATTTCTAATTACCAAAATAATCCTATATAAAAATTAGGGTGCTCACAGGAGATGTTTCACATTGAGGTTTAGACAGCGTTCTACCGCCGATGCTGCGGTATAGGCTGGACGTATCCACGTACTCGTATCCGAATATCCGGGTGTGGGTCGTGACACATTTTTATGGTGGACCATGCATGTTTGACTTTACAATTAGTGCGATATCGTGGTTGTACCTAGGTTTAGTCATACTGCTGTTAGCCTGTGATAAAATATGGTTGATGGATTATAGAGATTCTAGAAATTAGAGTACTCAATCACAAATTTGGATTTCTTGAGAGATTCCTAGGACGACCCTTGAGAATCTTACTTTGAACTTGCCTAAATCTATTTCTCACTTACTTTGATCACCCTAACTTGAATACCTATCGTTGTTAAACCAAATTTTTATATTAAGATGAGTTTTATGGAATATAGAAAGAATAATGGAGTAGAAATTGAGCTCATAATCATTTCAGATTGGGAACACAGAAGATTACTTTAAATAATAATTTCCAGATTGTATTCTGGGCAAGGATATTACATCGGGGTTTGAAAGATTTAACATGTTTGAGTAGTAAATGTAAGAATAACATAATGGAATTGGAAGAAACAATCAAGAGTTGTGTAAATCAGATTGAGGAACGATTTTATAGAATTCGTAAATAATGATATGACACATGGAAATTAAGAAGATGATACCGGAAATTAAAGACATAGAAATTAAGGAGAAATTTATACAAATTTAAGATAAGGAATGATGTAATTATGTCTTTCGATAACTAAGTATTTTCTAGAGGATGTCTCGCTATGAGATACATTTATTCTACGAATGAAATTTTAAAATTTTAAAAAGAGGAATAATTGAGACATGGTATTGGAATTAGAAGGATAAGTTGGTAGGATTAATGATTTTATTTTGGATTATAAATATTTTGAGATTGTAACTTATTTGGAGGATTTGGTAAGATCGATAGCAACACATAAGATTATGATCAAATATTGATACTTGAGATTTTAAAGACGATGATGAATTTGTGATTTTTGGGTGATTATTTGTTACTCCCATATTTTCTAGGAAAGGATATTTTAGTAATTTTATAATTAATTAAATATTATGCATGATAATAATTATTTGTTGTATTATTTAATTATTGTTAAGTGTTAGTTATTTATTTTGGACTTTTGTTAGTGGACCTAACTAGTTTAGTTTAGACTCATGGACCAACATGTATTAATTGTTAGATTTGAGCCCAATTAGAAAGCCCATTGATTAGGAGATGGATTAAATTAATTAAACCTTTAGACTAGAAAATTTCTTCCTTAATTATTTCTTCATGAGAGGCCCCAAGGGGTATATTGGACATTTTATAGTAGCTTGAGAAAGGGGTAGAGGGGGCCGGCCTATTAAAGAGGGGGGATTAATTTCTCTTTCCTCTTTTTATTTCAAAACTAGATCTAGAATTTTTCTCAACCAAATTCTTTCATTCTCACTTTATTTTTCTACCAAATTTCATCCAAATTCCTTCTTAAATCACCATTAAAGGCTAGTGGAGCAAGGATATAGAAGGAGAAAGCAAAGATCTATAAAGAGGAGCAAGGATCTACAAGTTGGAGGCCAATTTTATCACATTTGGAAGTTTTATTGGGAATCCATCTTCCAATAGGTATAATTCAGTTTTTCTCCTTAATTTAGGTTATAAATCTGAGATTTAACCATGAGAAATTAACCCATATGCATAGTCTACCCATAGGATTTGGTTTTGTGTTCATAGGAGGCCTATTGAGAAAGTTATGGTACTTTTGTATCAATTTTGGGGGAATTCCGAGATTGACATTTATTGTGTGTGTCAATTGGTCCTTTAGATCAATTTGACATATGCTTGTGTGTTTGGGGCTAGTGTCGTGTCCACAATTGGGTACGTGTAGGTTGTATCCTAATAATTTGGTAATACATGTTGATTTAGGAGTTTTTTCTTCGACACGGGACTTTGCGCATGACACATTTTGACATGGACACGCAGAATTGTATTTGAATCTTCATATTGTACATAAATAATATATATGACTTGTTCATGTCCTTCGGGGTACGTTTGGATCTGTGGTGGACTCGTGTCACATGCGTATCCTAGATCTAGTGGGATACGGGTTGATACGTTCCATGTGTGTGCAATTTAATTGTAGATCTAATTCTCTTGTGTTCCTATTTCATGGAGAAGTATAATTATATATATGTATATATATAATATTGTGTGTATATATATTTATGTAATGTTGAGTCTTAGATCTATGTATCTATGTATATTCTATATGTGTATATATTGTATGTAACTATTCTTCTACATGTATATATATATTATAGTATATATATATATGTATATGTTAATAGATAATTGTTTGTGTTTATAATCATATAATGTATGTTTTATTTGTTGTATATGTTTATATGTACGTATACGTACGTATGTTGTTATAAATATATTACTATGTATGTGTGTGTATGTTACTATGTGGTATTTTGTACATATTACTATGTATGGGTGTATGTATAGTTATTAGTAGTATTATATGCATATTGTATAGATATTATGTGGGTTATATATATATATATATATATATATATATATATATATATATATATATATATATATATATATATATATATATATATAGTGACAGCGAGCAGGAGCGTCGTGACAGCAGCAATACCAACAGCACAGCAGCAGCCGCAAGAGCAACAGCGACAACAAGCGTCGCTAAAAAGCAACAACAGCAGCAGCAGCAGCCCTATAGCGACATCAGTTAGCAACAACTGTAGGAATCTGTCGCTGAAACGACAGAGTATCAGCAGCCATATCAGAGGCTTTAGCGACGGCTTTGGCGACAGCAACAAAAATCTGTCATTAAATCAGCAGAGTATCAGCAGAAACCACGGTTTTCAGCGACAACAGTCAAGGCTTTAACGACAATTTGACAGTTTATATATATATATATATATATATATATATATATATATGTATAGGTATATTTATATATATATGGTAATTAATATATATATAAAGATGTTCCTAATTGCTACTTGTATTATAGTATACTATATGTATAATAATTAGTGTAGCATATATTATATTTAAGGGTAGTTAGCATAAGTAAAGTAGTGGGTATTACCTTGAGATACCAAGGTAAGTACCAAGGTAATTGGGGATGCCCATGGTATTGGGTTTGGGTATCAATATTATGGTTTAATGTTGAGATACCAAGTTGGTTCAAAACCAAGGTGTCTATTTAATATTTGTAATTAGGATTTATATAATAAATAAATTGTTTGATATTAATACGTGATGTTTTTCTATTGTTTTACGTATCCAAAGATACGATATCCTAGTACCCTAAGATGTAGTTTATGATCTAGACTTTAGTATTTGAACCCAATATCTTTGTGTTAGACTTTTGCAACCTAGAAATAGATAGTTGACCATAGTTGACCTTAGAGTTGACTTAGTATGACTTTTGACTTAGAGTTGACTTGTTGACCTAGAAGTTGACTAGTTTAACTTATTTTCTTCCGGAACCTTGTATTGATATTGTATTCCATATCTAGGTATTCGAGGCACCATATCAGATATCTGTGAGACTATTCATTGGACTTCAGGCGAGTACATTCTCTGATAGTTTCTCATTTATGATATCCTCTATGTTCATTGTATCTAGTGTAGATATCCATGTTTCCTTGACACGATGGTTACACGAATTGGTATATCCGGATCTCGTCATGAGATATTATTCCTGGTTATGGAGTATCTTGTGCAAGTCTTGTTTTATTGATTATCTTGTACATATACAAATACTAATTCTCGGAGAGACTTGCTACCTTCTTGGAGAATCCCGTGCCATAGCGTACCATGGTTGGATCTATTATACCAGTCAGGGTGGGGAGTATGTAGTATAGATATATGATCATACCCATCTTGTATCTTGTATAGTGTTAATCATACACCGCACGTATAATTAGCCAGGCCATAAATCTTGTATCATGTTCCCAAACCGATCACATGTTAAAGCTAGTACTCACACACTTAGTCATTAGTATTCTTGTTCATTAACATATTCTCATTATTGTATTTATTCCAGTATTTCCTTATTGTATATATCTCATTGTATCTATTGTGCATCTTGTATATTCACATCTATTTACTGTTACATAGTTTTTATCATTGATTAGAACTGTTGTTAGAGATGCACTCTGCTCCTTTCCTGACTGGATATATTTTTCCAGATGACACTGAGGACTGGTACCCTACACATTATGGACCTCAGGATGTTGTGGGTTTAGAGTCAGAGACCCTGGCTCAGGAGGGACTTATCCCAACTGAGACAGATGACCCGAGTTTAGTAGCTTCTTAGTATTCTTCTACTGGATTTGTCTCCAGCTTATTTGTTAGTATTTCTTTCACACCCATTGATGTTATTATTTAGACTCATGAGTTGTATGTGACTATTCTATTCTTTATCCGATTCGTGCTCATTCCATCGTAGATCTGTGATTGAGTATATTGTTATTGTTGGTGGTTTATTATATTGCTAGATAGATTACCCAGACAGCGTTCTATCGTCGATTCTGTGGCGTAGACTGGGCGTTGTTTCCGACTTATACCCTTATACCGGGTGCGTGTCGTGACACATTTTAGTGGTGGCCCATGTAGGTCAGGCTTCGCAAGTTCTGCGATGTCGTGGTAGTGCGATGATTTAGTTATACTACTGCGAGCCTGATTTAGGATATAGGATGTAGGCTATAGGCTGAGAATACTCAATCGCACCTAGGAAAGATTCTTTTGATTCATTCAACTATTCTCTTTTGATATTGACATTTGATCTCTTAATCTGTCATTTCCTTGAGTGTCTTACATCTTGTGTCATATTGATTTTTTCTTTTGCTTTGTCTCAGGATGCCACCTAAGACTAGATCGCAGCAGGGGAGAGCAGTTTTTGAGAGGTCTGCGATATCCCGAGGGCCTGCACTAGTCACTTCTCCGATGATTGGAGTGTTAGCTACTTTCGGAGGTCCACCACCTACTCAGAGGACTGTGCCAGCTGTATCTGAGGGGTTTCCACCTCCACCTCCACCTCCTGTGCCAGCAGAGGCGACACAGATGTTTACACTGTTCCGTGAGATGCTCGAGGCATAGAGGGCTCAGTCAGAGGCACATCAGAGGCAGATCGACGTTTTACGGCAGGGCATCGAGAGTGCTTATTAGCTTGCTCGTGCCGTAGTCGAGAGGGGAGTTCCGGTCCAGCAGCAGGATGTTCCTCAGATTGCTCAGCTTCGGCCAGGCAACATTCAGGACTTCAAGAAGCTAGAGCCTAGGGTCTTCAAGGGGACGGAGGGCATCGTCTATGCTGGTGATTGGCTCGAGGACATTGAGCGTCTTATGAGGGTGTCCCGTCTTTCTGAGGATCTGAAGGTTGAGGCGGTAGGACTTCAATTGTTCAACGTCGCTCGTACTTGGTTCAGGAATGAGCCGATTCTTGTTGACGTAGGACAGTCTTGGGAGGTATTCAAGGACCTCTTCAAGAAGAAGTTCTTCGCTCGGGAAGACATGCTAGACTTGGGTCCCCTTACCTGTACTTGTGCATAGCCAATCATATATGGTAGAGCCTAATCTTGTCCCAAGTCGATCACATAATAAACTAATATTTCAAGGTACTTAGTAGTTGTTCATTCCTCTATTCTAGTTTATACCTGTTGATACAGTCATTCTCTTATTTATTTACAGTTCCTTATTACCTGTGATATAATTATCTGTGTACCGGTTTCCTTATTGCTCCAGTATTACTTTCATCTTGTATTTTTATTACTTACTATTTTATAGTATTTGTCAATTTAATGAAACTGCTGTTAGTTTATGTGTTTCGCTCCAATCCTGACTGGATAACATTTTTAGGAATGCAATGTCACATATTCTGGGACTTTAAGATGATGCTAGTTGAGACCAGCCTTGATGTATCGCTGACTTGGAGGTGACCTCTGTGGAGAACTAGGCTAGTATTTCTTATGTTAATATTATGCCCTAGTTTATTCTATTAGTTAGTTGATTCGATTATTCTTGCTTTATTCTATATCTCCTTTAGCATTATGTGATTGAGCATATGTAGTGATACTAGTTGTACTTGTATTATGGAGATATTTCACATTGAGGTTTAGACAGCGTTCTACCGCCGATGCTGCGGTGTATGCTGGATGTATTCACATACTCGTATCCGAATATCTGGATGTGGATCGCGACAATTTAAATCAAGATATGGCCATTGGGAGTTCATAGTGATGCCTTTTGGAGCAACCGATGCACCAGCAGTATTCATAGATCTTATGAATCGTATTTTCTTGTCATACTTGGACAAGTTCGTGATAGTGTTTATCGATGACATCTTGGTCTACAGTCAGAGTGAAGCAGAGCATGAGCAACATCTTCAAGTAGTTCTTCAAGCACTCAGGGAACATTAGTTATATGCTAAGTATAGCAATACAAATTTTGGCTTGATCGTATTTCTTACTTAGGTCATATTATTGCTAGAGGAGGAGTCGAGGTGGATCCCAAGAAGATAGAAGCTATCGCGACATGGCGGATTTCTAGCACAGTTGTAGAGGTCCGTAGTTTCCTGGGTTTAGCAGGCTACTATCGACGATTTATGTAGACTTTGCTAGAATTTTAGCACCCTTGACGTAGTTGACACACAAAGATGTGCACTTTGAATGGACCATCACTTGTCAAACTTCTTTCGAGAAACTCAAGCAGAAGTTGGTCACAGCTCCTATTTTAACGCTTCCAGATGGATCATATGGATTCACGATTTACTGTGATGCGTCAGGCAAAGGATTGGAATATGTTCTTATGCGGCATGGTAATGTTATAGCTTATGTGTCTCGTCAGCTTCGAGACCATGAGAAGAACTATCCAACGCATGATTTAAAATTAGCAGCAGTCATTTTTTGCTCAAGCTTTGGAGGCATTACCTGTACGAAAAGCGAGTAGATATTTTTACAGACCAAAAAAGCCTTAAGTATGTGTTTACTCATAAGGATCTCAACATGCAGCAAAGGAGATGGCTAGAAATATTGGTGGATTACGACCTTAACCTTCAGTATCATTCAGGGAAGGCTAACACCGTTACAGATACCTTGAGCAGGAGAGCTGGAGCTTACTTATTGACAACGCGGCAAAAAATCTTAAAAGATCTTCAGGAGATGGGCATCAAGGTAGTATTACAGTACAATACGTTATTGATGTCCAGTTTGCAGGTTCAATCTAGCATTATGGAGAGAATCAAAGTAGCTCAAATAATAGATGCCAAGCTTCAGCGACTCAGATCATATTGTGAGACAAGGTGTAGAGCAGAGTTGAATATTCGCGAAGATAAGACTCTCTGATTTGGTAATCGTCTTTGTGTACCAAATGGAGATATCCGTCAAGAGATTATCTCAGAAGCTCACAGTTCACAGTATTTAGTTCATCCGGGAGGAACGAAGATGTACCGAGATATCCGTCAATATTTTTTGTAGAATGGTATGAAGAGGGAGATAGCCTGGTTTGTCTCTCAATGTTTGGTTTGCCAGCAAGTTAAGGCTAAGCATCATAAATCGGCTGGACTTCTTCAACCTTTACTTATTTCGAAATGAAAGTGGGAACATATTACCATGGATTTTATGACCGGTCTTCCTAGATCCCAGCTGGAAGAGATGCTATTTTGGTGATAGTGGATCGACTTACGATGGTTGTCTAATTTTTTCCTTTCAGAGTAGGCTAGTCTACAGAACAGTTGGCTCGAATGTAAATGGGACAGATTATCAGATTGAATGGAGTGCCAGTCAACATCGTGTCGGATTGAGATTCCAGATTTATTTCTCATTTCTGGCAGAGTCTGCAGCAAAGTTTGGGTACCCGTTTGAAGTTTAGTACATCATACCATTCGCAGACAAATGGTCAATCAGAATGTACGATCCAGACCCTTGAAGATATGCTTTGATCATGTACCCTCGACTTTGGTGGTTAATGGAAAGATCACTTGAACTTTGTTGAGTTCTCCTACAATAATAGTTTCCAAGCCAGTATCCAGATGGCACCATTCGAGGCATTATATGGCAGAAGATGTAGATCACCGTTAGCTTGGGACGATATGGAAAAGAGGCAATTGCTTGGCCCAGAAATGATAACACAGACTGTAGAGGTGGTCCTGCAGATCAGAGAGCATCTTAGAGTGGCTCAGGACCATCAACGTCATTGGGAAGATTCGCATCGACGATCTCTTGAGTTCTATGTCGGTGATCATGTATTTCTTTGAATTTTGCCTACCCGTGGAGTTATCAGATTTGTAGTATGGGGGAAGCCTAGTCCAAGGTTTATTGGACCGTTTGATATTCTCGAGTGAGTGGAAGATGTTTTATATCGTCTCAGTCTTCCGTCGTCGCTTCGTGAGATACTTAATGTATTCTATGTATCCCAATTATGACAATATATACCAGATTTAAGCCATGTCCTGGATCATTCGAAATTGGTCGCTGGTACCGACCTTTCAAATGAGGAAAGGCCTATATCTATCTTAGACCAGAGAGAGAAGGTTCTCAAGAACCAGACTATCTGTTTAGTCTATGTTGCTTGGGGGCATCACTCCCCGGGTGAGTCAACTTGGGAACGCGAGGAAGATATACGAGTTCGTTATCCGTATTTGTTTGACTCGTGAGGTATACTTGTTTGTATATCTCGTATCCTAATCTTGTCTTATGCTTGGTTATCTTGTTATAGGTAGCTTTTAGATTGTGATTGCATGATTTCTTGTCCTTATTAATTTCTTGTGCCTTATTAAAATTTTAAGGACAAAATTTTTCTAAGGGGGAAAGAGTTGTAAGACTCGTCTCACTATTTTTGTACTCATGCCTGAGAATATGCGTATATCTTACTTTGTGTTATTGTTTACTTTATTCTTTATGCCATTCATGCATTGTTTGGGTTATTTTTGCATAATTCCTTTAGATAGCATGATTTAGACCGTTGATCCCTTGGTGAGTGGTGTAGATTGACCCGGTGAGGGGCATGGATCGTGATCCAATGGCCTAAAATCCAAGCCTTGTCTATATAAGCCAATTTTCTCTATTTTCTTTTCCTTTCCTTCTCTTTCCCTCTTCTTCTTTCCTCAGCCGAGAACAACCAAGCTTGTCTTTGGCCGCGTGTGACCTTGGTAGTGTTTGTGTTAGGTATAGAACTTGACCGTAGGCAAGTACATCTTGCCAACCGAGTGAACCCATGCGTGGGCGTGTTTTGATAACCTAGTTTATAACTGTTATTTGTTAACTTAGGCTTGATATTCTATATATTGCCTTAGCTTAAAATTGATCTCCTTATAACTTTAGCTTTTGTTGCACTTGATTTGGTCCTGACTGGAGAATTCGAGAAAATAATAAAGTCGGAGCACAAAGAGTGATGGCCGGTGAGGAGTGAAAAAGTCTATAAAAAGTGTGCATGAGACCCTTGGCGTAGAAATGATATTTCCTTGAACTTGAGCATACTATGTGCTGTCTCATAGTATGCTTGCTTTCTGTACAATATTCAAATCCTTGCAAAAGTGTGCCAGGCCTTCATAAGTACACTGGGTGCACTTTTATACTCATGTGCGCATTTTGTACAAAAATGAATTATAGACAATTCTTATAAAAGTGCGCCAAGAGACCATTTTGGGGCTTAGGCGCACTTTTGAAAGAAAAACATAGCGATGCACTCTGTGTGTGCATCTAGTCTCGACATCAAGATAGTGCGCCAAGCCTTTGTTGGCACACAAATTCCATTATTTTCTTGATGGGCGAGCATTGACTTTAGCATTATCTCGACTGTCGTGTTCTCGATTGTCTTGTCTCGACTGCTGTGCTTTACTTGAGATTTGTATTTTGTCTTTTAGTAGACCTTCCCACGCTCATCATTGTGCACCAAACTTAGCTATTGGCATACTTGATGGAAGTGCGCAAAGTTTATAACTCGCCGTACTTTTATTATTGTGCGCTATGGTTGTGTGAGCGGGCTTTAGTATCAAGGTATGACATCCTTTGCTCGGCGTACTTTTGGTATCAAAGTGTGCTAGGCTTTCCCTGGCTAGTCATTTGTGCGCCACTGCACTATTTTTGGCGATTGTGCGCCACTATATTACTTCTTGCTCGATTGTGCGCCAACCCCGATTTGATACGCTTATATGTCACTGTTCTCTTTTAATGATTAACACTTGATGTTTCTCTTATTTTCTTTTATCCATCTACTTTAGTTAATCATGTTTATTTTATGATTGTTATATTCTTAATATTGATCTTGACTTCCTGACATGACTTAATAATTGTACACTATATCAAGCATGATATCATGTATCATGTATCATGTATCCTGATATCCCGTATCCTGATATTGTACTGATAGTCCTGATACTGTACTGATAATCCTGATAGTAGCTTGACGTAGGGCACTCATAACTCAAGAATTCATGTAATATCCTAATCAAGGCTATTAGTAGCACATGTATTATATGTTCTGTTATTGCCGTGGTTGATTTTCTGATTGTGCTTGTCAAGCTATTGTCCAGTCTTGCATCATGTCTAAAGCAAATTCCTGAGCATCACAGTCAATTTTTTTTATTTTATTGTCGCTTTAATTCCATGATGTGATATGCTAGTTTTAGTTTATAACTTTGGCTCATTTGTGTTGCTTGTTGTTTGGGGCCTGACCCCACTAATTTTGTATGGCCAGATTTTGGAGCAGTACTCGAGGATCTCCCGTACCTTCCTCAAGATGGTGACTACCCGGAGCACCCGAGGCCATGCATAGGTTTCTTTTTCACTTTGCCCACTTGTTATGTAAATTATTCTTTTGAGGCATTTAACCACCAAGTACGTGTTTAGCTTATGTTTTAGGCTATTGAAATCTAGCCTACAGGCTTGGCATGGTTGGCATATTCTAGACTATAGCTAGAGTTAATCATGTATAACTTTGCTCTTGCTAGTTCTCCTCTATTGTATAACTAGCTTCATGATCATCTGTATATGTATAGTATATGACACCTTACTATTACATGTGTGATGATGATATATCTTGTAACATATTGCTTGTCTGTGATTAAGACACCTAGGATTGTCTTGACCTGAGATTGCCCGTTGGATTGTAGAGTGAACCCTAGCATGTCTTAGACAACCGTGACTGTATTATCTGGGTATTTGTGTACTCTGGTGTACGTAGCTGGCTTTGTCATGCCTCCGTGATATGACATGCCTTCTCTAAAATGGTGGAACTAATGGTCGTGGAGGTGGAAAGTGATCTTACACGAATAAAAATGAGGGATGCAAATCAAACGAGGGTCGCCGTTGAACTATAAAGTAATAACATATGTGATGATTAAGAGGAGGAGGAGAAGGAGGAGGAGGAGGTTGGTGATCCCGTTATGTCTGTTGTGTAGCATCTAATCTTGAATGTGCAGTATGAATCAAACACTTGGGAGATGTGGAGGATGCAAACTATTATTTTACTATGTCATCAACTGCTAACTACAAGTTATTAAGATGTTCGAGAGATGATATATAATAGTCAAAATTTATACGTGGTTTCTACCTAAACATATATTATTATCAGTTCGACTACACAAACTCACATAAGAACTTGTAATAGAAATATGACACGTGGTTCTTTTTTCAGTCTGTTGTATTTTTATGTTTAGGTCCTTAGGAAAAAAATAAGGAATGGAATTAATGGGATGAAATTGATGCTATCCAACAGCTATTTATTGTCGAGTTTAAAAATTAAGAACTCATGAGTTTCTTTAGAATTTATTATTATTATTATGGAACTAATTCAACAAACAAGCTAACTACAATAGGTTCAACTGTTGGAGGCTCAACAAGTATGGGATAAATATCCGCTTGTATGATGAGATAAAGTGCCAATGGATTTTGTCTTGGACATTAGATTTTGAGACATGAAATAAATTCTAAAAGTGGTGCCTTCAAAATTTTTAGACCTGAGACAAATTCTAAAAGAGGTATCCTCGAAATTTGAAGTTCATATATTTTTTCCATCAACGATGATACAATAATATTATCAGCATAAACTTCATGAAAAGAATACAATAAACTAAATGTAATATCCAAAATAATATATGTCACAATGAAATACTAATAAACTGAATATGTTCCAAAAAATAAATAAAAGAAAATTGATGTTTCACACAAATAAATAAGTAAAAAAAAATGTTTTGGGTATTCATAATGTAAAAAAATATATTATGCCATCAAACGCTTCCTCAAAGGCATTATATAGTCACTTAAATATTACTTGTCTCGTTGTTTTGGAGGCAAAAGTACTGATTAAGAATGTTAGACTGTTATAGCAACATAATGAGAGAGAATTTTGACAGCTATTGTACCAATTTTTTTTGTAGTCCGGCATGGGCCAGACTTGACCTAGGTTAAATAAAATAAAATAAACCAATATAAAAAAAAAAATTTCTCCTATAACTTGTAAAATATATTTTTCACTATATTTAGGTAATTAATTATTTTTATAAAAATAATATTTTGACGTAGAAATTATTATTTTTACTATATCATGATAATTAATTCACCAATATAAAATAAATCAATATAAAAATTATTTTTCACTATAAAGTTAGGTGATTAATTGGTCAACTTTTAGTTTCAGGTCGGACTGGGCTTTGGTTGGGCCGGATCCAGTCTCGGGACAGGTCAAGCGGGCCCGTACTTTGGGTCGGACCAAGTCTGACCTCTTTTATGAGACGATAGATGAGGTCTGGTACGTTCCGATATACTGAATCAGATCAATCTAGCCCAAAATTAATCGGACAGAGCCGATATATGAGGTAATTTTTCAAATCAAACTCGTGCCGAACTCGAGCGGCCTGGCCCGTATCGGCCCAATTGACATGTCTACACTAAGAGTATTTATGTTGCAATAACTCACTGATCCATCGCTTGATAATCTTTCTTTTACGCCACCCTAATGCACAATATTATAATAAAAAAATTGCATATAGAGCATAGAATTTTGATAAAATTGCTCAAAAGTAATAAAGTTTCACAATTGCGAGAAGGACAATGAAACGTCATTTTTAAGGACATTTTTGAGCAATGGATCAAAAATGTCATTTTAAGGACGTTTAGAAGCAAATCACTTTTAAATTACAAGGAAAATTCTAAGTCTACAACCAAATTCTTACAACCTTCTTACAACCTCTCTCTCCCCCTGCAATATGGGTCCCACCCGGCCCCACCTCTCCCCTTCCCTTCTAATGGAGGCCGGCCACGTAGTAATTTGTATCTAAATGCCCTTTAAAAAGCATTATTGGCCCGTTACTCAAAAACACACTTAAAAAGAACGTTTCATTGCTCTTCTCGCAATTTACGAAACCTCATTGCTCTGGACGCAATTTTATTAAATTTTATGTTATATAAGCAATTTTCTGAATTATTATACCAAGCCAATGACCATGACATCATTTTGGCTCAATTAGACATGTGATTTATAAAGGCTCTTGATAAATGCACTACAAAAATGACTCGGGGCTAGGCTAGTATTGGTACTAGCCGAGTTAGGAAGAATTTTTACTCAGGCTAGCCCAAAATTTACTAGGGCTGTCCACCCTCTTCACCTCCCTCCTCCTGCTCCTCCCCCACCCCACCCCACTTCGGCCTCTCCTCCTTCCTCCTCTCATAATTTTTTGCCTCTCCACGTCGTCGACCTCACCATTGACCGCATTGCCGCCGCCGAGCCGTACCTCAAGCACCTTCCCGTCGGCTCCGTCACGAAGGCGATGATGAAGAAGAAGAAGCAGCGTACAGGGGGCTGCGTGCAGCGGAGGCACGGGCTTGCGGGGGGCTACGACTATGCCTCGCACCGGCGACGGCGGCAACAGCAGCAGAAGCGGAGGCGAGCGCGTGCGCCTTCGCCTCGCCGTCGCCCCCGCGTGTGTGCCTCCGCCTCCTCCCCCGCCTCCCGCCGCCTCCTCCTCCTGCTCCTCCACCTCGTCCCTCCCCTTCCGGCCTTAACGCAGCCCCTCCCCCGTGTCATGTAAACCCCCTGATTTTAAATTTTAAATTTTAAATTTTATTATTTATATTATTGGTATTATGTAATTATTGAGATTAAGGGAGAATTTTATTATTTTTAGCTAATTAGAAAAATATAAAATTCATGGACAGATTAATTATAAATATTTTACAGAAAAATATTTATTAATTATAAATATTTTATGTATATTTATTAATTTTATGTATATTTATTAATTATAAATATTTTACAGAAAAATATATAATTTTGGTGTACAACTACTATTAAAGTATTATAAAAAAAATTCTAAATTTTTTTTAGGTACAAACCTATTTATAGATGGCTATATATATATATATATATATATATATATATATATATATGTGGTGATATAAAAGAATAAAAAATGAAAATAATAAATAAATCCAAACCCAAAACCAAACCCAAACCCAAACCCAAAACCCAAACCAAAACCCAAACCTAAAACGTAATCCGCTACCCCCCCGACCCCTCTGTTCATCTACCAAAACCCCCGACCCCTCTGTTCAACTACCGAACCCCCCTTCACTCCATTTATACCATCACCATCATATCATCACCATCAGACCACCACAAGCCACCCTTCCCCTGTGCCCAGACGAACACCTCCACCGTCGCCTGACGCCGTTGATTGCTGCCATGCACCACATCAAACAGACCCGCACCCGAATCGCGAGCAGCAGAGCACTCGAGGTACCCTTCTTTCCATCTCCGTTTCTCCCTACATAGGTAACCAAACAACGAACCGTTGAATCCTACGTGAAGACGGCATAACCCCCATGAATCCTTTGTAAATAATTTAGTTTATCATGCTCTGTATCAATCGTAAATCGAGACACAAAAATGAAAAAACTGACCGAGTTTTTAGGAACAAAAACTGTTTCAGGTACACGTGTTTAAGTTCGATTATCTCCAAAATAATATACGATGTTAAAATTCTACTTGAACAGACTTCTTGACAACATAACCTAGTTTTAATCCCTTTAAATACTTTCTCTAAATTCGATTTATTCTGTGATTAATTTAATGCTGAAAGTTGTCAAAAACTTGATTTCAAAAATCCAAAATTTCTTGATACGGGGTACGTCCCGCCAAACGAGGCGACATCATCGTGTGAGGATTTTATCGAAAGGTGCGTATCGTCAACGCGGACGTTTGAGATTTTGCGGAACTTGATTTGGATGTGCGTGCACACCAGAATCAACGTATATCCGTCGAAAAACACCGTATCGGTCTATTCCGACACCTTGTCATAACTTCGTGTGTGCTTGTCGTTTGGCAATAAAACTTACGCCATCGAATTCACAACATTACGCTGGTCCTGCGGCCCAAGTTTGGTTCGATTCTGAGAACGTTGACGAAACACCGTTTCGTGGGCTCCACGGTTCCACTTAACGGGTGATTTCGTAACCGGCTCACCGGAATCCAATTTCAGAAACTCCGTCGAGTTCGTGCCATCGTTATGGATTTATAGACACTAAGTTTGTTAAATTTGGAGAACTTCATCTCCGGCACATTTTATGGTGCAAAGTGGGCCACAATTGGATACCGTTGTGACCCAAAACTGTCATTTTTACCCCTGTGTCCAAATTGGACTTATGGGTAGTCAATTCTAGCTATTTCTTATGTTTTGGAAACATTGGTGATGTCTGTTGCAGCATCCAGAGACGTTCGTGTAGATTCCACCTTTTCGGGAGTAGTTGACGCATTGAGCTCGTTACTTGGACCTCACTTATCCAGAATCCAGGAAAGTGTACCTTGCCTTGGTCTTAGTAAATCGTGCTAAATTTTAACTGCATATTCGGGTGTCGACTTCCGTGCGCGAAGTCGGGTATCGTTATATTGCATTGTCATCGTATACCGTATAAGTGCAATACTTGCACTAATTACCTTAGGACACTATACACGACTTTCATGTACAAAAGCCTCACTTGAGATATTCGAGGATTCCAACTTCTATTTTAGGACAGGACTTGAGACATGTGCTGGTTGACATGATGTTATTTACACTTGGACTTGAGACATAGATAGTGATTTTCTTGCGTTTCGTGACTTGAGGCGTGAGATACATGGGGTTGGGGAGAACTTACCGTACCGCTGGGCTACCAAACTCTACTATTATTATAGTACTGCAGGTACCTTGACGGGGCTTGTACGTACTTACTACTATTATTACTACTATCACTAGTACCCTATTATATGTATGAAACCGGTGGTTTAGCGGACGAGTACGTTTTCACTTGCATACACATAGATGGATTATGTTCGATACCCTGAGTACGCATATTTTTTTTTTACTATACTTCGGCTTAAGTTATTCTTATACCTTGCTATGTCCCCCTGAGGACCTGGATCCAGATTGTCCCCAGGTATAGCAGTGGAGGATTACCCCGAGGTTTACGGGACATAAGCTGACGTTGGAGCGATACTGGCACCAGAGGACAAGATTGTGCCAGAGGATTTCTCCTGAGTACTCAGTTACTTACTTAGTTATTTTTGCTTAGTGTTATTTCATATTTGGACTTGGACTTATGGGCATATGTATTTGGTGTTATTCTCTTTTCTTTATTGTGACGGGTTGTTCCCCGAGACACTACTTATTTGGACTTGATGATGGACTATATTTTGTTATCTATTATCTTGACTGGTCTATCATATTATATTGTAATTGCTTTCTGTGGATGAGACTAGAATACACTGTGATAGATGGAGTAGACTTGTATTTATTACAGCTTAAGTGCACTCTAACGAGTCCATTAAATTGAGTTGTCCATTGGAGTTGTGCTGCTGGCCAATGCCACGTGGCTAGTCCCTTGGTATTTTGGGACTGGGACGTGACATGTCATCTCGCGTAGCTTTCTCCTCCGGACTATCAAAATTTTGACAGCCCTACATATGACTGTCAAATTGACAGATTATCCATGGTGAAAAATTTTGGGAGTGACAAACTTGTAATTATCAATGGTGAAAATTTAGACTTCAATTTTTTTAAATAAAGTAATATATTTAGATATAATTGCAATAAAGGGGAGGGGTTTGGTGTAATTATAAGGAAAGGGATAACTCGCCAACTGAGTTGGCGAGTTGTTGGGGCCCGCCAACTCAGTTGGCGGGTGGAGATGGGAGTTGGATATATATATATATATATATATATATATATATATATATATATATATATATATATATATATATAATTTCTTTCTAAATTAATTAAATTTTGTAAATGGATAATAACAAATTATCTATTATAATATTACAAAAAATTATAATACCAAAACAAAAATATTTATTAAAAATTTAAATAATACCAAAAAATATCAAATAAATAGTATTATGGGATATTTTAGCAAATGCCCCTACAAAAAATGTCAAAAGTAGTATATACCCTAGTAAAAAAAAAACTAGCAAATCCTCCAAAGATAAAAACTAGCAAATTCTAAATATATCTATATATATATATATATATATATATATATATATATATATATATATATATATATATATATATATATTATATTAGTTGCAACACGCGCCGAGCTCCTTCACGGCGTCGAACGTGTGTGGGATATTATTGTCTTTCGCTCCGGCCTGCGGTGTCGACGACTGGGGAGGAGGCAAAGTTAGCTGCAGCAGTGGCCTTGGGCTAGGAGTAGTACTGGGACTCAAGCTCTTCCTTTGCTTCTTGGCCTCTAAGGACTGCAGGACTTGGTGCAGCTCTTTTATGAACTCTATGGCCCCCCAATGATAGAGGCTTGATCTCCCTTAAGCATCCATTTATGCAACAGATTAAGCCAATTGTAATTAATTAGTACTGCCAAACTAATCAATCAGAACAAGTTTGCATGCATGGATTATGAAAATTAAACACTTTGGCTTAAGTCCCTATTTTCAGATTCAACCGTGAAATCCAGATATTTAATCCCACATCAAATATTTAGTCCCGAGTTGATTAGGAAATGGAAGTGGCTGTTCTATATTAGAGTGCTAAGATTTTATGTGTGTCTGTACAGCTATTTTGACAATTAGACCAGATGATGCCCACATCGACTCCAAAAGAAGATATTAGTGAAATTATCTAACAAAAAAAATCTATATATATCTACATAATTAGTGAAATTCTAAATATATATAGATAATTGTATATATATATCTATATAAATCTATAAAAGTGAAATTTTATCTATACAAATATATATAGATAAAATTTTAAGATATGTCCGCACTCTTTTAACCGATTTTTTTTATGACATTTTTTGTAGGGACATTTGCTAAAATATCCCATAATACTATTTATTTAATATTTTTTGGTATTATTTAAATTTTTAGATTTAAAATTTTAATAAATATTTTTGTTTTGGTATTATCAATGTAAATTTTTTGTAATATTATAATAGATAATTTGTTATTATCCATTTACAAAATTTAATTGATTTAGAAAGAAATAATATATATATATATATATATATATATATATATATATATATATATATATATATATATATATATATATATATATATATATCCAACTTCCACCCCCACCCGCTAACTGAGTTGGCGGTTCCAACTCCCATCGCCAACTGAGTTGGCGGACCCCAACAACTCGCCAACTCAGTTGACGAGTTATCCTTTTCCTTATAATTACACCAAATTTTTTTCCTTTATTACAATTATATCTAAATATATTACTTTATTTAAAAAAAATCGTTTAGACTTTCATGTGACATTTTTGTAGTGTCTTTACTAAGAGCCTTTATAAAATAGCACTAGTTCGTTCTTTTCTTGTACCATGGCGACCTTCCCCCGGATCTCGAAGTCCAAGCAGCAGAAGCCGACGAGATCCTCAATTCTGCTGCTGATCTCGATCTCCGCTATATCCATCGGCCTCTTCTGGCTCTCCTCCTCCTCCTCCTCCTTCTCCTCCTCCTCCTCTTTCTCTCTCTGGAACAACAACGGAGCAGCAACGTTGTCGTCATCGTCGAAGAAGAAGAAGACCGACGCCGACAGCGTCCTGGAGAAGAAGTACTTGTACTGGGGGGCCCGCATCGACTGCCCCGGCAAGCACTGCGCCTCCTGCGAGGGGCTCGGCCACCAGGAGTCCAGCCTCCGCTGCGCGCTCGAGGAGGCCCTCTTCCTCAACAGGTGAAGCAAGATCCATCGACTCACCCTTCTATTTTCTTGATCCATACGAATAATTAATGGGTTTGTTGTTTTTGTTTTGGTTTTAGAGTGTTTGTGATGCCGTCGAGAATGTGCATCAACCCGATACACAACAAGAAGGGGATACTCCACCACTCCGGCAGCGAGATGTCGGAGGAAAGGTGCGTTTTTTGTTGGTTGGTTGGTTCTGTAATTTTGAAATGGGGATTTCTATCTCTCCTATTTCTATTGTAGAAATTATTTTTTTTTTAAAAAAACTACTACGTGGGCATTGATGTAGAATGGAGAATTTCTTTGAGGGTTTCTGTGCTTAGAAACTCTCGAAGAAACTTTTCATCTCCACAGAAACCCTCAAAGAAACTTTTCATCTCTCATAACAATGTATCATTAAATTGATCTTTTTATTTCCTGACACGTAGGATAGAAATGAAAAACCATTGGAGAGTATCTTTTGTTTGTCCAATTTTTATGTAGAAATTCTACCAAGTAGGATAGAAATTTTCTTAAAGTACAATGCCAAGTATGATAGAGACTCAATTTTAGAAATCCCTATTAGAGACGTGGCCTTAATTTCACTTAGTCGCCTCATGAACTGTAATTGTACACTAGATTGGGGTAGAATGAAAATGGAGAGTGCGATGAAAAAAAAGTTTTATCTTTGTGCTTAAAGTGTATCTGTTGTTTGGTGTTGGGTTATTGTTCATTGGGTGTCGGATCTAGGAAGCCTTGAAGCTTCAAAAGTCAGTTAAGAAGATATAGGGTTATTGTTTATTGGGACTTCTTATCTAGAGTTACGAAGATATAGGGTCCTTATCTCCAATTAACAAACTCAAATCTTATCAGATCTGGTTCAATGAATCTAGACTCATTCCAACCAAAGCTCTATTAATTGATATAGAAAATCTCAACCAAGTGGTTATGAGGTCTACCGAAGATATCTCCAAGGATATTTTTTACGATCATCTAGATACCATTTCCAAAGGTACAGAAGATCCTAGAGCATCTTCCCACGATATCAAAATCTCTCCAAAGATATCAAAATGTTTCCAAGATATGATTTGATATGGCACGAGATCTTCTTAACCGGTATCCATTACACGTGGGTCTCGCCTAATAAACCAACCAAATCAACCCTTTAAGCAAGCTTCTCTTCCAAACCAAAATCCTACAATTTCATTGTATTCGATCCAAACCAACACAAGTATAATCCAACTAAATAATCAAAGACAACAGACAAACTAAACTCAAAGGGACAAATCATGATTCGAACTCTAACTTGATAATCAAGACGAGCCGAGTCAAAGTCGAATCCCACTGTCGAGCCAAAAAGTGGAAAGAGCCATAACATGGTTCAAAGTGGAAGTGGGGTAGTAGAGCATGCCGTGTGCAATTTTTGAGTGGCAAGATCACATGCCGGATGCTTAGAGTGATACAATAAAGAAGGAGAACGGAAAAAGGTGCATCTAAGGCATGTAAGTAGCAATTTGAAGGATGTATGGAGAATAATTTTTGTAACAGGGAGAGTGATGTCGATAGGATGCAATAAAAGATAGTAAGAATGTAGCCTTATAAGCATACAAGAACAGAGGCAAGAGAAGATAAATGCTTGCTAATTGTTTGATCCAGAAGTTATAGCCCATTAGGTCCCAGTGAATTCATTAATTGGAAGATTTTTTTGCTTATGAGGTAGCTGCCGCCGACTCAGCAATGGTTGCTTTTTTCTTGGCCCCGGCTGCGAATTGTTTCATTTTAAAAGGGCATTCATGACGAAAGAAAAGCACACCATTTTTAGTAACTATGGTCGCAAGAGGCCATGTTGCAATGAAATAAACATCTCCAAGTGGAAAAGGAATGACAAAATGCTTAAGAACTTGGCATGTATTTGTAGGAGTTATTTGTATGTATATCTTTTTTGGTAGCCAGGAGTGAGTATAGAAATTAAACATAATCTAGTGCACCATAGTGGATTAAGTAGATAAGCTATAAGAATGACGAAATGCTTAAGAACTTGGCATGTACTTGTAGGAGTTAATTTGCATGTATATCTTTTTTGGTAGCCAGGAGTGAGTTTAGAAGTTAAACATAATCTAGTGCACCATAGTGGATTAAGTAGATAAGCTAAGAAATGGAGATTTACCATCAGAGGGATGCTGAACTCGAAACTCGAAAGGAATGTCATATCTTAATTAGAGGTGGCAGGGTTGGGTCAATTTCAGGTTGATCTGTTAACACTCAACCCGAACCTGACCCGTTTATTTTTGACCCATTTAGTCAGACCAAACCTGGCCCATGAAATAAGGGGTCAACTCGACCCAACCCGTTTAACCTGTTTAGTACATCCCTTGTTTTCTCTGCTGCGACTGTGGCTGTATCTGTCATCGTAACACTGTTGAGTAGCCGAAAATAAGGAGAGATGAATTGGCGGGGAAGAATGATAAGGAAGCCTGATGGTAAACGTGGTTACCAAATACAACAAAGACGAGATGACTAAAGTTAACAATTGTGTAATGGTGAAAAAGACGATCAGGAAGTGTCGAAAGTTTCTGATCTATCGTCCACAGCAATAGGTAATCTCGATGTGGATCAAGATGCTCGTTAGGTTGCTCCTTGAGTTCACCTCTTGTTCATTCTTTCCTTCTCTTCCATTTTCTTCTTGACCTTTGTGGATCTGGTGGGTTTAGATGAGAATAAAGAAGGGAGGAAAGAGGAATTTTTTGGAATTGCAAGTGACCACCTTGGGTTCTCTGCAGTTTCGAATAAATGGAAATGCTTTTTCACTTCTTGGTTTCTATACAGTTTGCAATAATGATAGTGCCTTTTCACTTACATTTTGGTTTCTCTGCAGTTGCATGGGGTCATTTGCACTTTGTAGCTCAATTAAAATTTTAGAACTTGGAACTACTATATGCATTGAAATGTGTCGGCCAGAAATTGGTTATCATTGGTAAATGTATGGACTGGTTCTGGAGAGCATTGTGTTATTTAAAATAACATGTGTTATCTATTTGTTAGCTAATAGTGTGATCAAAAGTTGGAGTTTGAAAATTGTTTGTACTAAACAGGTCAGAATGGGTTAGACAGGTCATCGCCTAAACCCGAACCCAACCCGTTTATTAACCAGGTTAGACGGGTTGACCTGTTCTTACCCAAGCCTGTTTAGATCTCACCCAAACCCGAGTAAGAAAGCAGGTTGGCCAGTTGGACCCAAATTCTCACCCTTAATATGAAGTTACAAACAAAAGGTAAGAAGGAAAGATTGTATTATGTACAATAAGAGGCTTTCACATAATTTTGGATACCTTCATAACTATCATAATGAGACACAAGTTATACAACTTTTTGAATTTTGTACTAAGTTTAAGATTAAGTTAATGAAAGCTTAGGAACATGAAGGATAGAAGGAACAAAGAGTACCTTGATGGAATTATTTTCTTTTTTTGAATGGTTAACAATGCGTACTTGTCAAGGAGGAAACAAATGTTCACATTAGTGAAGAAGTTGAATTGGCAGAGTTGGTTGCTCTAGGATCCAAGTCGATAAATGTAAGATTTGCTTGAAGAATCCTTGAAGCTTATACAATAGACTTTCAACTTTTACAAGATGCAAGAGTCTCTAATAGGAAGAGTACCATTATGTTTAATGAAGATTAAGGTGATAGTAAACTTAGTTTGTTGGCTTGTTTGGTGGTAGGAAATGGGACTGGTAGTCATGAAAGAGACGTCGGGGCTGATAAGCAGAAGGGAAGCTACTATTGGTTGAGGGAGCCACAAAACATAGAAAACAAAAAGCATATTAACAAAATGAGGAGGAGCGAACAGGTTCCATGAGGCTCCCATAGTTGGGGGAGGATCAAGATGTATGCACCCTTCCTCATATATATAGAGATGTTGTTCCCGTGACTCGAACCCACATCCTCTATAATGCATCCTCCATAATACAGGTAAAGTGCAAAAACTTATCGCAAGATTCATATTTTTTGCAAAAAAAGACTCAATAGATTTTTTATCGATTAAATTCTCGTATTTTGGATACTTTGATCAAATCGCTCCCTTCGTCCACTAGCCGTTGCAATTTGAATGTTAGAGTCAAATTTTGACTTAGAAAATGCTTGAAATATCCAAAATACTCCCGCACGTGACCATTAAAGACAACAAAGGTCTTACCATATATAGGTTCAAAACACCCCTACTTTTTTATTGTCTTCATTTTCTCTCCATGTTTCACTCTGTTAGAGTTATTTTATTTTGTTATTTATCTTATGAGGGTATAATAGTAATTGTGGGTGTATTGCATATCAATATAAATAGACATGAGATGCAACATAGGGTTTTATGTCCTTGCAATCTTCTTTCTCATATTCTCTTATCATACTTTTCTCCTTCTCTCCTCTCAATCTCCAAACTTCACTTGGTATTAGAGCATCTTTTGAAAGTACTGTACATCCCATCAATGGAAAAAAAATTTCGGCTGTTTTTCGTCTACTTTTCATGATTCTTCGTTCGTCGTTCATTGTTCGTTGTCGTTCGTGGTTCGTTTATGAGATCTAGGGTTTCTACATATCTCTGTTGGTTGTTCGTCATCGGTTGTGGTTCGTTGTGAGATCTAGGGTTTTAAAGATCTCGTCTTTCTGTTGCATTTGCAAGTATGGTAGAGACTGAATCTTCTGACGAGGTTAATAGTAATGGTGATAGCAGAGGTGGTTCTCTTTTTACTGTTATTCATAATGATGAATTGGAAAAATCAATTACAACGGTGAAATTCAATGGTGCGAACTACCTTTCCTGGTCCAAGTCTATCAAAGTAGTGTTAAGGGCGAAGAAGAAGTTAAAGTTTTTGACGGAAGAACCCCCGCCTGAAACGTCCGATGAGTATGAAGATTGGATGAGTGCAGATGCATACGTTATGTCGTGGTTGTGGCATAGTATAGAGCCGCACATCGCTGCTAATGTTCAGTGGTGTGGATCCACGGAACAAATTTGGGCATCTCTGGAAGAATATATCCGCAAAAGCGAAATATTATCCGTATCTATGAGTTGTACGAGTTATTGTTTAATACAAAGCAAAATGAGAGGCGTGTGAATGAATATCTGGCTTCAAAGAAGGATTTGTGGGAGGAACTACTACAATATCATCCTGTTACTACTGATTTGAAGGAAGTTCAACGACAGAAGGAAGAGTTTCATGTTTCACTTATCCTAGCCGGCTTGGATCATACGCTCGAACCTTATAAAGCTCAGATCCTTGTTGGAGAGCAGTTACCTACGGTGGCAGATATTGTCTCCCGTCTCAATCGTTCATTTTTAGAACAGAGTTCTGTGGTGCCGAGTACTGACTCTTTTGCCCTAGTTTCTAGTGCTGCTGGTCGTGGTGGTGGACGTGGCGGTAGAGATGGTGGTCGTAGTTTTGGTCTAGGAGGAGGCCGTGGTGGTAGAGACAATGGTCGTGGTGGTGGCCGTGGTGGTGGCCAAGGTGGTAGTGGTGGTGGTGGTCGTGGTCAACCATGAAAGTGTAACTATTGTGGAATGCTCGGTCATATCGAAGACTATTGTTGGGACAAGTGGGGCAAACCAGAATATGCACATCAAGTGCATGATAAAAATATACAGTCCCAGGTCATCACTTCTGCTCCCAGAGATGATACTTCTTGTTTCAGTCAGACTTCAACACCCGATACCTCATCTCCATTTGAACAGATCCTCCAGAAGTTGAACGTGCTTGCTAGTACTACCTTCCCAACCTACTGCAACCATGTCACATATAGGTCCTGCTTTTGTGGCAACCCAATCACTATCCACCTTTTAGGTCATCGACTCAGGAGTAAGTTCTCACATGTCTGGTATAACCTCTCATTCATAATCGTAGTCCTATAAAACATAATATTATCTTGGCTGATGGGTCTACTCGTCCTGTGCTTGGAAAATGTGCCATTTACCCTACTCAATCACTGGCATTATTTGATTCATTATATGTGCTTAATTTTTTATTTAATTTGTTATCTGTGAGCCAGTTAACAAAATCTCTTTAATGTTATGTGATATTTTTTTTCAATTCGTGTGTTTTTCAGGACCTCAGGACAAAGAAGATAATTTGTTCGGGACATAAAAAGATGGACTGTATTACTTGGATCTACCTGGAAAGCTTTCACTTCTGTTTCTACTTCTCCGTTGCAGTGTCATTATCGTTTGGGACATCCGTCTTTGGGTAAGTTGTGTCAAGTTGTTTCTAGTTTGAGTCATGTTTCTAGTCTTGAATGCGAGATTTGTCAGTTAGGCAAGCATCACCGTAGTTCCTTTCCTCGTCGTAGTGAGAGTCGTCAGTTAGAGTCTTTTGATCTTGTTCATTCTGATATTTGGGATCCGTTTAGAGTCAAAAGTCCAAAATAATTTCAGTATTTTGTTATTTTTATTGATGATTATTCCAGAATGACTTGATGTTATTTAATGAAAGAAAGATTGGAGTTTCCAAATGTGTTATCTGCCTTTTATAATGAAGTCTATATTCAGTTTGATAAACGCATCAAAATTCTGCGTTCTGATAATGCTTTGGAGCATAGTCAATCTTTTGTAAACAATTTTTGTGTTGATCGTGGTATAATTCATCAAACCAGTTGTGTCCATATCTCTCAACAAAATGGTATAACCGAAACAAACATCGACATATTTTAGATATGGCTCTCTCATGTTTAATATGCATATCCCTAAACAATATTGGACATATGTCATTCTTACTGCATGTTATCTATTTAATCGCATGCCATCATCTATATTAAATAATAGAGTTTCATTTTCTATGTTACGTCCCTAAACAATATTGGACATATGCCATTCTTACTGCATGTTATCTATTTAATCGCATGCCATCATCTATATTAAATAATAGAGTTTCATTTTCTATGTTACATATATATGTCGCTCCTTTTTTCTTACCTCCTTGAGTGTTTGGGTGTGTCGTTTTTGTTCATAACTTGGAACCTAATCGAGATAAGTTGGCTCCTAGATCTCTGAAGTGTCTTTCTTGGTTATTCTCGTACTAAAAAATGTTATCGTTCTTACAGTCCACAGTCACGCAAGTATTATGTCAGTGCAAAATGTTACATTATTTGAATCTACCCCTTTCTTTCCTTCAGGAGACCGTTGTATTCCTTTTATATCAGATTTGATATCTTCCATACCACTTTCGGTCATTCCTGAATCAGTTTCTGTTTTCATTCCCCCTTTACAGGTTTACCAGAGATCCAAGAACATGCCAGTGGTTCTGCAGAATTCAGCCCTCAACCAATCAACTTCCATGCCTGAGGTTTCTGCTCCCATTACCACAGATCTAGATGATATTCCCATTGCTCTCAGAAAAGGAAAATGTCTTTGTACCACAAAGAATAAGCATCACATTTCTAATTATTTTTTATTACACTGTGCTTCATCATCTTTTCATGCATTTGATGTTTCATTGTCTTCTATTTCTATTCCCAAAACTTACAAGCAGGTTATGTCATTTTTTCGTTGAAAAAGTGCAATGGATGAGGAGATGTATGCTTTATATCAAAATCAAATTTGGGAGCTGACATCACTTCCTGTTGGGACGCAAATAGTGTGTTGTAGATGGGTGTACACAAGTACCATCCCGATGGTTCAGTTGAGGGCCTCAAGGCATGGTTGGTTGCCAAAGGGTATACTCAGACATATGATGTGGATTATATGGAGACTCTCCAGTGGCTCGGCTGAATTCAGTTCGGATTCTTATTTTTGTGGCGGTTAATCGCCAATGATATATACATTAACTGTACATAAAGAATGCTTTCTTGCATGGTGACTTACACGAGGAGGTTTATATGGATCAACCATCGGGATATATTGTAGCAGGAAATGAAAAACTCATATGTCGATTGAAGAAAATATTATATGGATTGAAATAGTCACCTCGTACTTGGTTTGACAAGTCTAGTTCAGTTCTCATTCAGTATGGCTTTCGGCGCACCACATCAGATTATTCAGTATTTTGCTATTCTTCCTAAGCATGTATTATCGTGTTGATTGTTTATGTTGATGATATCATTATATCTGGAAGTGATCATGCTGAGATTGTGGACTTGAAGGCCTATCTTAGTCGTCAGTTTCGTACTAAGGATTTGAGTCTTCTTCGATATTTTCTTGGAATCGAGATTGTTCGATCTAAAAATGGTGTGTATCTGTCACAACGCAAGTATGTTCTAGACTTGCTCTCCGAGACTGGGATGTTGGAGTGTCGGCCAGTTGAGACTCCTATGGATTTTCATGACAAGCTTGATGTTAACAGGGGAGAGTTATTTGAGGATGTTGAATATTATAGACGTTTGGTTGACAAACTTATATATTTTACTGTTACACGACCAGACATCACATATGCAGTTGGAGTAGTTAGTCAGTTTATGCATGCCCCTCGGCAACGACATTGGCAGGATATCTCTCGCATTCTTCAATACTTGAAGGGTGCATGCATCTGGAAAGGGTTTGTTGTACAAACCTTCCTAGTTGCTTACGGTGACGGGGTTTAGTGATGCTGATTGGACAGGCAGTCGTAGTGATATGAGGTCTACTTCTGGCTATTGTACGTTTGTGGGTGGTAATCTTGTCACGTGGCATAGTAAGAAGCAAAATATGTGGCTCGTTTTAGTGCAGAGGTCGAGTACCGTGCAATGGCTCATACAACTTCTGAGATGATTTGGGTGTAGTCTCTTCTTCATGAAATGAGGATTATGATTCATATTCCGATGAAGATGTATTGTGATAATCAATCGACAATGTTTATCGCAAGTAATTCGGTGTTTCATGAGCGCACGAAGCATTTCGAGGTGGATTGTCATTTTGTTCGTGATTTGTTGCTAAAAAACAAATTCTCACTCCTTATGTTCGGTTGGAGGACCAATTAGGTGATATCCTCACCAAACCACTTGTTCGTTGTCCATTTTCTGATTTATGTAGCAAGCTGGACATGTCTGATCTATATGCTCCAGCTTGAGGGAGGGTGTTAGAGTTATTTTATTTTGTTATTTATCTTATGAGGGTATAATAATAATAGTGGGTGTATTGCATATCAATATAAAAAACATGAGATGCAACTTACGGTTTTATGTCCCTTGTAATTTCCTTTCTCATATTCTCTTCTCATACTTTTCTCTTTCTCTCCTCTCTCTATCTCCAAACTTCACAACTATGTTCCTACTTTGTTCCACATTTATTGTTAGTTTTTTTCTTTCGTGCGTAAATAACCCAAATAAGTCTTATTGACGGTAAATTGACGGTTTGTTGACGTCACCATTCAATTTTGGTATAAATTGCACCGAATTAAAAATTAAAAGTTTTTTTTAAACTACGAGTCCTTTTTTTGTAAAAAAAACTCTTCATAATGCAAGTAACAAGCAATACCCTCATATTAAAAAGTGTGTAAAACATAGACACGTCCTAATAGATGTGAAATTAATCCCATGACATGTAACAACATTGGTTGGGAAAATGAGACTTGACGAAAGGGAGTCTGCAAATGGTGAAAAGAAGCTTGGAAGAAGAGCATAGAGTAATTGAAAGAACAACAAAGTGCTGCTAGTAATCACTAAGTAAGCATAGAGTACTTACTTCCAAATAAGCATGTTTGCATCTAACATAGAGTTGAGTTGGTTTAACTTTCCAAAGCACTTAGCACCGACAAAAAGCTGGCAAGGGTAGGTTTGGTGTAGAGGACTCAGGAGATAGTGATATGGGAATTGACCAAACTAATGGCCAATGTTATAAATTGCGCTAGGCGGAATTGGTGCGTCAAAGGGCCGCCTAACGCCTAGGCGGCCGAACAGAATTTTTTTTTTTTTTAATTTGAATTTTTGGTTTAAATTTTTTTAAAAATTTTGAATTTTTTTTAATATTTAGATTTTTTTCCTGATATTTTGAATTTTTATTGCATTTCTTTTAAATTTTTTTGAAATTTGAAATTTTTTTTGGAATTTGAATTTTTTTGAATATTTTTTGCAATTTCAAAACTGAAATTTCAAATTTCAAAATTTCAAAATTTGAAATTTTGAATTTTAAAATTTGTCTTGATCGAATTGGCCGAACTGGGCGAACTGGCCCGCCTAGCCCGCCTAGGCCCGAACAGGCGCCTAGGAGGCCGAATTGGCCGAAATCGGTGCGGCGGGCTGCCGCCTAGCGCCTAGGCGCCGCTTAGCCCGATTTTTAGAACACTGCTAATAGCTATTGTAAGTAGGGGTATCAAGGAGCCGAGCTTTGAGTGAGCATTCCCTGCTCGGGCTTGGCTATCTAAGAAAAAATAAAACTCAAGATTAGTTTGAGCTTTAAAACAAGCCTAAAACTTGAGCTCTACCTTGGTGCTCTGTAATATTTGTGAGTTCAACTGCATCTCGCTCTTTTAATTTAGAAAGCTTGATGAGCTCGAATTATAAACAAACTTAAGCCTAAAATTATTTTGTTTATATGGTCATGAACGTTGTCCAAATGGAAAATGTAGCTCCATAATCTTAAAATCAAATTAAAAGTGTTTTATACCAACTTCACAACAAATTGAAAATGTTTATTAGTGAAAGATATTTCTTTTATGTAAATAAATAAGTAAATAAAAACGAGCCTTCTCGCGAGCTCACGAGTCGAAATACATCTAAGCTCATGCTCGGGCTTGTTTATGTTAGGATCCTACTCTCTCGTGCTCTTCATCTCAAAAAGCTCGGCTCATGAGCTTTTCATCGAGCCGAGCTCGAGCTCGCTCGCTGATAGTTTGGTTTGTTGACACCCCTAGTCTTAAGTTACTTACAATGTGCTTATTAGTAACTTTGATAAATCCAAGGGTGGACAAATCTTGTTCGAGCAGGTCCGTCCTCTTTGGGTGGGTTTTGAAAACTCAAAATAGAGTCCACAACCTATTTGGAATTAGTTTCGCTCCCTAACTTGTGCCTAGAAAGAAGAAGTCCAAGTAGGACAATAATGTAAAAGTAAAATCCCTCTTACTTCTTAACATGAATTTGCCAACCCCTTCCCCTCATGGTTACACATTTGCCTTTGTTATATTGAAATTTTCATCGAGCCGAGCTCGAGCTCGCTCGCGGATAGTTTGGTTTGTTGACACCCCTAATCTTAAGTTACTTACAATGTGCTTATTAGTAACTTTGATAAATCCAAGGGTGGACAAATCTTGTTCGAGAAGGTCCGACCTCTTTGGGTGGGTTTTGAAAACTCAAAATAGAGTCCACAACCTATTTGGAATTAGTTTCGCTTCCTAACTTGTGCCAAGAAAGAAGAAGTCCAAGTCGGACAATAATGTAAAAGTAAAACCCCCCTCACTTCTTAACATGAATTTGCCAACCCCTTCCCCCTCATGGTTACACTCTTGCCCCTTCATGTTGAGCTTCTTGATGAATAGACCTCCCCCTTAGGTAAGTCCCCTAATTTCAATATAACAAAGGCAACAAGTCCATAACCAACAAATTTTTTTTTCTAAAAAAAATGTTAAATTCATTCTTAATGCTTTGTCTAAATTCTGTTTATTTAAATATGTATGTAGAACACTATGTTGCATGGACAAATTTGATATGACACGTTTCAGACTGGGTGACACAGATTCAACACCTATTTTGGTGCATCCTAGTGTATTCGGGAGTCCGTGGCGTGCCCGATACGTGTCTGACATTACATGACACGAACACCATGAATTTTGGAGTGCCCGTGCTTCTTAGGTAGAACATATCCAACAAATTTTGTTTTGACTTCCATTCTATGTCATTGTAGGATCTCTATTTCCATAATTTATGTGATTTTAAGAAGTGGGTTTGTCTATTGAAAAAAAGAATAACCATTTTTTTTGTGAGTATATGCCAATGTAAAGCATCACAGGAGTGGATGTTTTTTTTCTCCATATAAATTGTGGATTTTTGTTTGAATCTGGTTGTAGTTAATCAATTAATAGTACTTAGATGTCTAGAAACTATGATTATGATTTATTGGTTTGTGGAATTCTGTTGGAATTTGGTTGAATTCTTCAATTTATAGATTCTTCCATTTCTGCCAAAATAGTGAGCAAAAGGCAAGCCATACGTTGGAAAGGAACCAAACTAGTTTCTATGAAGTATGAGCATCAAAACAAGAGTTGAATAATTAGATATTATCTTAACTAAAAGCTCATTGTCTATAGGTCAGAATCACAACAACTTCATAGTATTTATTCGAAAATCATGGGGTCCACTATTTGTTTTTTTAGAGAATCAGCTATATGAATCGATATCTTTGGTTCAACTTTGTTAAGGGCTATCTCCTCTTTCACATTAACAGAAGCTATATCGTTTTTCACAGCTTCAATCCAAGTTCTTTTAGTTTGACCCCAGTCCCAACTATCCTATAAACCCGCGTATACCCTCATACCTAAACCAATCATTGATTGTCCCCTTCTCCACAGTCCACCATAGGGTGTCGTGGCTATTCTTAACAGAGGAGCTTTTGTAGTTTGCACGTCTGCTCCCGAACCAACGTCTCCAGCACCTAGCTAAACGATTGCACAAGTATGAATATTTGTAGACCTGTACAGATGTGTCTACCACTTCGTTGTGTCTACGCGCAAATCCGGCCATCAGCCTATCATCTCCTTTGCTATGTTTGGTCATTGGTGTATCTCCAACTGCTACTCGTCTGCCAACTTTGCTGGGAATTTCTTAGTTAATATTATTTCACTCCATCTGGAAAAGTTCTTGCATCTGCTCGATGGGTTTAAACAAGGTTCAAATTTCAGTTTTGGTTTCAGTCCAATTTATGAGTTCTGGTGTTATCAATTTCAGCGGTTGCGCTTGCTTGGGAGTAGAGTTTTAAGTTTCACCAATTTATAAATATCTTTAGGACTTCTAAAATATACAAAAGTAAGTGTATTTTCAAATAAAATTCTGTATTATTTATGTAGTTTGAAGTTTTTTTGCATTGTAGTCAAAGGTGTGCCTTGTAGTAAGGTGCAACAGATGCACCTCACTAGGTGAGACGCCTTTCTCCAAGCACGCCAAAGGCGGGCCTTTCAGTAAGTCGCAACCAAGAAAAGGCGTGTCTAATTTTTATTTTTATTTTTACAAAAAACTTTGAGGCAAGAAGATAGCCCTTACCTCATATAAGGGAGAGGGAGGTAGCCCTTTCCACGATTGCCAAAGTTGACTACGGTTGAACTTTAAAAACTAAAATTTACTAAAAGCGTGGTAGGGAGAACACAAATTCTTGTTAGTTATGTTGACTGCTAGTACTACTGGTCCTCTGCTAGTTCACTTGGTTATGTTTTAACATGTTTTTGTTGGTTTTAATATGTTATTTGGTTTTGTTTCTTGCATTGCTATTTTATTTATTTATGTATATATTTTTTATTTTTTATTTTTGTGCATCGCTTCGCTCGGACGCTCTTCTTAAGTGCACCTTGCGCCTTTTACTACCTTGGATTTTTGTGACAAGTGGGTTGAGATCATAGAAACTTATAAGTTTTATGTAGCCCAACCATAGCCCAAACTAAATACTAAAGGTTTCTTCTCCGTACTGTTTATATTGGTGAACCAATCCTTACAAGAGGATTAAATAGAAGCTCTACCTGACTCTTCATGCTTTTAACAGAGTAATATGCAAATATAGTTATATGTTATCTGTTGACTGCATGTTGACCAAGTATTCTGCTGACAGTGAGATTACATGGTGACTTTTTGTTTCAGTGTGAATTAGTTTTTAACTTTGGTTGGTTTCAAGAGATCTACTAACTATGGCTGTACAAAGTTTTATTTTATGTGGAAATTGGGCAAAATAATTTGTAATTGGAAGGACAACATGTTAAACCCTTGAACTTCACAATTTGTATCAGAGTTAGAAGATTGACTATTTGTCAACAAAAAATGCTTTTATTTCTTATATTTTGAACTCAAATATGGACTATTTACTTATTTACATATAATATCTTATGTAAATGTAGAAGAAAAAGAAACTTAAATGAATTTGATATGAAACTAAACTGGCATCATTGAAACAAACATGACATATTTTGGCTGAGTTCTGTTTTTGTTGGTCTGGTTCGGTTAGTTTCATTCCCTTTCGTTTTGTATGCGGCTGAAACTGACACGAAAATTACCAAAAAATGACATTGGATCATGCAATACCGATTGTATCTGTCACTTATGGATTGTCTATGTTCAAACCAGATCAGACCAACCAACAAGTATCGGTGTTGGACCTATTTTCTGAATATTGACCTAATTTTAATGGGCAACAGGCCGTCATTCTAAGGTCTGATAAGTAGCTAATGAGTTTATAGGTTGAGAGTAATCGGGTTTGTGATTACTATCGGATTACATGATCTTTTTCCTATGTCATTTAGGGATTATCCCTCTGAAGCTGGCTCTTAGAGGAGGAAGGACCTGGTAGGAGTGTGTAGCAACAAGCTGGGGATGATCTGTAATTGCTGAAGGCCTTTGACAGTACTATCTAGATCAGCTAAATGGACAATGAGGCACAAGGCAAACTCGTTGATGCCAAGGAGGATTTTATAAAGGAAGTAATGATGATGGCAAAAACTGGGTTCACCTGGAGCTAGGTGACAGTGGAAATCAGTATTGAAGTTCGTAGTTGGACAAGGATAAGTTGGGAAGATGCTTGTACCTGTCTTTCAATTTATGTCATCCAGCAAAGGCAAAAAAGGTCGTCCTTCAGAAGTGAGAATTTGTATTGGCAAGATGGCAAACATGCAATTCACAAATGGCAGATAAAATCATAAGATTACCTCAATTTTCTCAATGTGCCCCTTTCTTTGCATTAGGGCATAGATTAACATGGGCATTACAAAGTTTCAAGGAGCTGGTAACCAAGTGGATGAGCGAATCTAGTAAGAGAAACAAATGAGATTCAAGTACATATAAAGATATTATCCTAATTAGCTATATCCTAAGTGTCTTGAAACGAAGAGCTGAAACTTCTGCTTAATTGGCACCCACTTAATCTGCTACCTCGACTGAATAATTGCTGATTAAACCGATTTCTAGACACACACTACCCACTCAAGTATTTATATATACTGCCTGTTAAAGAGTCATCAAGTATGAAGTTACCTTGGCAAAAGTCTAATCTGGAGTAATTGCTTATTGGTTTTGTTTGATGGTTGAGCTGATGTTATTACATTCAAGTAAGTTTGTACAAGGTTTACATCTTTCTCTCTCCTAACAAATTTTAGCTTATGAAAATTGTTGCAACTTAAGAGATCTTTCAAATATTGTAGATGGGCAGCAAGTTCTTGTGGGATGGACTCTTTGTATGATTTGGGCCTTATTTCCAACACTGTACCAGTTATTCTGGACAATTCAAAGACGTGGCATCGAGTATTCTCGACAAGCTTGAAATTAGGAGAGCGGCGGCTTGCCCATGTTGAAGGAACTAGCAGGAATGATCTCAAAGTGAATAGCCTCTACTCAAATGTTTTACTAATAAACCGCACTGCAAGTCCTCTTTCCTGGTAAAGTATTAATCATGTGGTCTTAAAGCAGCCTATTTTTTTCTTTCTGCATTTTCAACTTTTAGTTCAAAATGTCACATTGAATAATTTTTCTAGGTGATGTTTGAAACTTCAAGCGCTAGTCTTGATCATGAATACCATCCAGGTTTATGGAGTGCAAGGATCGAAAGAACCATAGTTCTATTATGTTACCATATTCATTTCTTCCTACAATGGCAGCCAGCAAACTAAGAGAGGCAGCTGATAAGGTTTGGTTCTCTGAAATAATCTTTTACGCCAAATCAAAAAGTATTTCTTTGGTCTAAATTGAATGTGCAAAACCTAATTGATGTTTCCATCACAAAGTATTGATAACTTCAGTAACCATGCATTTTCAATGGGTTTGAATGTGATTGATCTTGTCCTTTTGCAGGGTGTCAATTGCTTTAATAAGTTTTTTTGATGATTGGATGTGATAACTATCACCACAAAAATTCTGCGAGAGTAACATCTTATGAGACTCTTTCTACTTGAGCTTTTAAAATGACAATTTTATCATATTATTTAACTATTTTCATACTTGTGAAAGTCATTAAACATGCTGGCATTTCCATTTTGTTTTCTTATTAACTCACTATGGAAACTACCAGATACAGGTACTGGCTAACTATAACCCAAATGACACTTAGGGGGCGTTTGGTTTAAGTTTTGGAGGCTTGAGAACGTGTTTTGGATTCCTTATCCATGTTTGGTATCTAGGATTTGGTGGTGGTGGTGGGGGGGAATACGAGGGGCTTTATATTCCCATTGTTGTGTGAAAGTAAAACCCAAGGCCCCCTTGGGAATAGTTTTGCTTTCCTGGGAATGTTTGGGTGTTTTGTTTGGACAATAATACCCTTTTTTTTACTTTCAAAATTCCAACTTCTATCCCAAATATGTGAATTTAGGTAATATAAGCATTATGAAATAAATGAAAGAGTATTTATGGAAAACTAAACAAATTAAGATTCCTATTCCCATCTGAACCAAACATGTGAATGGGAAAATCGATTTTTTTGGGCTACATATTCCCGACTTAACCAAACATGGGTACGGAAATGCTAAATTCCTTTTCCATGGGAAAGGAATTGAAAGTGGCTTCCTAGGAATACAAAACCTTCATCCAAACGCTCCCTTAGGACATGTTTATAGAAGTTGAGGCAACTTGGAGGAAGCCAAACCCAAAAACTATGCGGTGGATACAATGTCCTAGCTTTCCCAGTTCTGTTCCCTCTCTTGACTTTTTATGTTTGGTTGGGAGCTTGGAATTAAAAGAGTTTTTGGGATGTTGTGACCCACTGTTCTCTCTCTCTACAATTAATTTCTCCAAGTCCCTTCCATTTTTGGGTTGTAAGTAGCTAAGGAACTTGGAGAACTTAGGTCTATGTGTTATTTGGACAAACCCATGAAGATTAAAATTTACCCCCCTCCTACCCCAACTCCTACTGCATACCAAACAAGAGATTCTTACCACATTCTTGGCTAATTTTCATGAACAAAAAAGACCCTTAGCTCTCTTTGGTCACCTATCACTTCAGAAAATGCATATCATGCATGTCTGACTTAATATGTTGGTCCAATTCAGATAGCAAAGCTAGGAACCAGGATTATCAAACCCAATATCATAGGAAGCATCTGCTTATCTTCATTGGCCTAGGTCTTGATTTAATAAATGGACATTTTTCTCAGCTGATCCTTTAGGAGTTCTAATTGGAAAAAGGGTTTCAAAGATAATATGGTTCCATTTTCACTTACCTTGGCTTAACTAGCGGTTAGATCCTGTCTTTAAAAATTAGAATTGACATGTGTAAGGTGTTGAGTTATGTGTTAAGTTTAGTTTAGTCCCACATCGGGTAGACTAATAGTGAGAGGAGTTAGCCTCTCCTATATAATGTACTCCTCTCTCTTCTTAAGAATAGAATCAATAATTCATATCCTACGTGGTATCAGAGCCATAACCCATCTACCACTCTTTCCAAAAAAAAAAACCTTAACCCTAGGTCAGCCCCGTCTCCCTGCCTCCCTGCACCCGTCTCCTCTACCTCTTTGAATCTTTGGTTGCTTGTGTTATGTTAGGGACACCCGACCAACTCTTTCTAAATTAGATCCAAAGGCTATCCAATGTATTTTCTTTAGGTATCCTAAGGATCAGAAATGATATCGGTATTTTTTTCCAGTTTTGAAGAGGTATTTTTTCTCTCGGGATGTTACCTTTGTTGAAACCGAATTTCCTCCACTTCCACAAATTACTGATCCGGCTCCACAAATTTACTCAGAAGAAGATTTTTTGTTGTTTCCTGTTCAAAAACAACAGTCCCCCGTAAGGGTGCCCTCTCCTACCGAGCCATTCTTACGGTTCGACGGTCCGCAAACACCAGCTCCGTCAGTACCAGCATCGCTGGAACAAGTTTTGCCGATCGTGCCCGCGGATACAGCACCTTCATCCTCCTCTAGCTTTAATGATTTGTCTCGGCCTGATCCGCCAGCTCGACATCGTCGTATATGTCGTGATCATCCCTTGTATGTTGACAATTACAAAGGGCTTGCGAGCCACACACAATCATTGGTTGCTACTATCGATGGGATTCAGATTTCCAATACTGCAGAGGAGGGTCTTAAACATTTCGGCTAGCGTTCTGCTATGGAAAAGGAGATTAAAGTACTTCGAAAAAAATCATACATGGAACTTAGTTGATTTACCTCATGATAAGAAGGCAGTAGGTTGCAAATGTGTGTTCAATATTAAGGTAAAACTGGATGACACTTTTGATCGCCTGAAAGCTCGTCTGGTGGCAAAATGATATTCTCAGACCTATGGTGAGAATTATTTTGGGACATTCTCTCAAGTTGCTCGGATGATCTTTGTGCGCGTACTCTTCGCCTTAGCTGTTCGCTATGATTGGCCGTTGTTACAGTTGGATATCAAGAATGCATTTCTTCATAGATATCTTAGCGAAGAAGTGAATGTGGTGCAACCTCCCGGGTTCGTTGCAAGGGAGGGTAAAGTGTGTCAACTGCGGAAGGCTCTTTATGGTCTTAAACAATCCCCTCGTGCATGGTTTGGTGGTTTCACAAATGTGGTTACTCAGTTTGGCATGTGCCAATCGAAGAAGGATCATTCAGTATTCCACCGTCAGACATTAGCTGGAAGGATACTACTTGGTGTATATGTGGACGATATTGTGATCACAGAAGACAGTCAGGGCATTGCAGGACTGAAAAAGTTTCTAGGAGAACAGTTTCAAACCAAGAATTTGGAATCGTTGAGCTACTTTTTGGGCGTAGAAGTCATACGGGGTAAGCGGGACATTGTAATGTGTCAGAGAAAGTATGTGCTAGACATCCTAAAAAAATGCAGGAATGATGCAAGCTAAGGGAGCAACCTCACCCATGGACCCAGGGATAAAGTTAACTCTCCGACGAGGGGACACTGATGACCAATCCAGATCAATATCGTCGAGTAGTTGGGAAGCTCAACTACTTGGCCGTTATGACTCGTCTAGACATTTCTTTTGCCGTCAGTGTCGCAAGTAGATTCATGTCTTCTCCACGAGTTCCACTTTGGGGGGCAGTTCTCAGAATTATGTGCTATCTAGTTCATAATCCGGAAAAAGAAATTCAGATGGAGAATAAGGGGCATACTTATATTGAGTGTTTTACTGATGCTGACTGAGGTGCCAGTCTTACGGATAGATGGTCTACATCTGGCTATTCGGTCTTCATTGGCGAAAACTTGGTATTGTGGAAGAACAAGAAGAAGAGTGTGATCGCACGATCAAGCTCGGAAGCAGAATATCGGGCCATTGCTCATGGCACAGCAGAAGTGCTATATCTGCAGCATCTTCTACAGGAACTGGAAGAAGAAGCAGGATATAAAATAACAGATATGTGGTGTGATAACCAGTCTATTATTCATATTGCTACTAATCATGTATTTCATGAAAGGACAAAGCACATTGAAATCGACATTCACTTTGTCCGTGATGAGTATCAGAAAGGGATGATAAAGTTTCACCACGTGAGGACCGACGATCAGATAGCTGATATATTTACAAAGTCTCTTCTAGGTACTCGGGTTCAATTTCTCTGTAACAAGATGGGCATGGTTGACATCTATACTCCAACTTGAGATAGGGTGTTGAGTTATGTGTTAAGTTTAGTTTAGTCCCACATCGGGTAGACTAATAGTGAAAGGGGTTAGCCTCTCCTATATAATGTACTCCCCTCTCTTCTTAAGAATAGAATCACTAATTTTCATCCTACATATGGTATTAAGGTATTAAAAGACGCCCTATCTATACAAAGTTCTGTATTCAAGTGTATATTTATATCTTGATTCTATGTTAATCATAGATAAAGATAGGGTAAATTACATGAACCCCCCTTAACCCCAAGCTTTCCAGTTTTGTTATATTACCACACATGTTACTATTTTTATTTATTTAATTTTTGTTGCATACACCCCCAAGCGTCTATTGTTTATTAGTAACTATCTTTAGAAAAAAAAACTATTAGTTTTTGACCCAGAATGACAAAAAATTACCTGTTAACGTAGTATGTGTTAAAAATAATATCAAAATCAATTTAAACTTTTTAAATAAAAAAGGAAAACACCACCCTCATCCCTCTCTCTCGGTCAGCCACCGTGCCGGCCAGTCCATTCCCTTCCTCAGCCTTGCACCATACCCTCTCTCTGTCTCTCTCTCTGTCTCTCTCTCTCGTGCGTGCTCCCCCTCCCCATGCAGTGGATGCAGTTGCTGCCATTGACCCTGGCTGGGGGCAATACTTGTTTCCATCCTGCAGGTGGTCAACACAGGTTGTTGAAGAAACCTTGTATTTTTTTATGTTTTGAAACTATTAAGAGTATATATTTTATTTTAAAAATTCAAACCAGGGGTATTATGGTTATTTCACATATCCAAACTAATGGTTTAGGTAGAAAATAGACAGCATTGGGGAAGTGTAGCAAAAATATTATGATAGCCAGGAAATTGAAGAAGGGAAAGGTTAAGAGGGGTGTCCTGTAATTTACCCATAAAGATGTGTTTACTTTGTTGAATATGAAGAATAGATGCTCTATATCTGCATGCTTGCTCCTGAAGTGATTGGCTCAGTGCTGATTTCTTAATCTTGAATTGGAATGGGATAATTTCAGTAACATAGAAGAGAAACTAAGAGCATTGTCTTAAAGCGAAATGTGAAGGTATTTGAGTGACAGAATTGATGGAGATGATTGGCGTCAATTATTATTGCAGAATATGTAGTTTCTTGAGCTTCAATCGAAGTCCAAACCACTCACTAAGGGGCTAATATCAGTTGAAACTAGTTTTGGTCATATTAGATTTGATTTCCACACCCCCACGCGCACACCACCACACACACACCAATTTGGTGTTCTGTTTCAATCTATTCAAAGTAAGGTAGAGCTTGGTTCCAGATTTGTAGAAATCGTCGGAGAGCTTGAGGGAAATCTTCACCTCAAGGAAGCATTCGTTAAAGTTGGTTGATCGCAAAATTTGCTGGGCATGCCAACAAAATCTGTCGACAATTTCCCATTATTGAGCTTGGTGGAAACTGTAGGAATAAATCTGCAGACATACGCCCTAACTCAATGAGAAAAACTTTGTTGAAGAATACCACTGAAAAACTAAGTCTCCATTGAGTTTGAGAATAGAGGAACAGGAAAACCTGATATATCAAAGGGGGCATGCCAAGGTAGGGTGATTTCCTGTGAAAGGAAACCCATGTTTGATAGGCAGAAGAGGACAGTTTACAATCATACGAGGACGGGGGAAGGCCCACTTTAAATACCTTGGAGGACCAACCATACAAACTTTTTTTTATTGCAGAAGAAAGAACCCATAATAAGTACCCAACAAAAGCGTAAATGTTACTGGTTCCTTGTCTTATTTGTCTACCAACAAAAAAATCCAATGAAAACTGAGATTGTTGTAGATTATGATCTCATTACGAGGATCATCAAACTGCCAAACTTGAGAACCAAACATTCCAATGGTCATGAAATCAACAAATAAAGATGAAGTAGAACCAACTTTCAGAACCACTTGGTGATATATAAAAGAATAGATAATATAATGAAGGATAAAAGGGAAGAAGATGATGTATTCTTCTAGACCAAGATGACTTTGATATCATATAAAATCTAGAACTTACGAGGAAAAGGATTAAATGGAAGAATAAAGAAATAATGAGGGGAAATTTTGTACGACTCCTAACTTTTTGAAACATTGTAAAACACCATGTTGATAAATCTCAATTGTCTAGTCCCCTCCACTTGATTATAAAAAATGGCAAAACAACGTTTACTGAACACATGTAACCTGGAAGGTTTGAACATGCATAAATATTGTCCCTGATAGGCCATAACATCGAAACATAACAAAAAGTGATTCCTCCATGACAAAAAGGCAAAATAACATAACCACTTTATAGTGATTGCAGTCATCTCTACCAAACTAAATCCATCACAATTAATTTGTAGCCAAACATTCACATATTGTAGCCATCTATTTCCCTATGTGCCCATCCAGTACATATGATGGACATTTATGATCCGGAGATTGTTTTTTGGAGGAAAATCTGGAAATTGGCATAGCTCGAGATTTCAGGGAAAATAAAAGTAATGATGATTCATCACGTCAACTAATTTTGTAATTTTTTTAAAAGTAATATGGATATTAGTATAAGTAGATCGTTACAAAGTAATTTTTCTTTTACATGTTTCATGCAAAATCAACCTGACAAGAGTCAACATGAATTCCTAGCATTAATTGCTGAGCCACATGCTAATTAATGTTCAAATGAAAAATGGTTACAAAACTTTAAAATTGGTTTCATGAAGGATCCTTGCCGCATATTTAGTTAGTATCAACATCACTGCATTTGATACCGTGTTCTTAAGATCTTTTTAGAAAAAAAAAATTAAATGGTTACGATTGTTGATAGATGGTTATAAAACAAGTTATGTTTTCCATGGTTAATGGAAAACGAACATTCTAGAGTACAAATCTATAGAAGGTCGTTACCAAGGCATTTTTTTGAAGTGGAAAGGCGAATAATACATATCTTTTGCATGCTTCCTAAAAGCTATTTCAATGCTATCTAGAGGCAACTGTTCAGTAGTGGGTCAAGGAAGCTTGAGAACGATCCTTTTTTAGATACCTTTCTCTAGCAATTTTCTTTGGTTAATGCCTGTGATTCTATATGTAAACAAATTCTTCTTTCGTGCGCCTTCCTTCCACACGTGGCCCTTGCTTTACTTTCCTACCGGTCACCTCACTGTTGCCTGTGTCACTTTGATATATCTCGCCTTTGTCTATCCGAAGGATCGAGATAAAGACGTATTTGTCAACCAAACAGAGAATACATTTATTATATTATCACACTTATGTTGGTGGTGTAAACACCAAGGTGCATTTTCGGAAAAAGATATACGCCTCACAAAACATGCGATAGAGACATCTCAATGAATCATTTACCATCTCTACAATGTTAGCCGAGTGAAGTAAGAAAGGAAAATGACAAGAATCTATATAAAATATTTGCATTAAATGCTTTCATTATTGTCATCATTGCAGCATCATGCGGCATTCATTTTATAATGGCTAATGATTATAACAAATGTGAAAATTAGTTATATTTCTAAAAGTTGGTATAATGGTAACATCACTCTTTTTTTTTTCAAATAAATATTTTCTTTAATGGGGTGTGCAAAAAAGTCACCCAGTTTTTTTTATTGTCTGTACATGTACGCGTATTTAGTAAAGGTTGTATTGCTTCTTCTTTTTTAAGTTACGTGGAGGGGGTTGGTTGCACCATTGAAACTTGTCAACATGGGGTTTTACTAGGTTTCGAAAAGTTAGATGGGGGCGTACATAATTGTTCCGAATAATAACCCAATTTATAGTTGCCATGTTGAATTTGTCAACTGTTTAACCACCCACCAAGGCGGATCAGTCAAACTGTCAACAATAACAACTCTTTGACAACGCACCACAACACCAAAGCCTTTATCAGGGCTACTTGAATTCTTTGACAACACTTTTCGGGTTGGCTACTTGAATTCTTTTCTTCCATTCAGCTAGTTGGTTACTGAGAAAGAGAAGTGCAAGTTACAAGTCGAAGCAGGGGCCTTCGTCCTTTTCTGTTACTCTCGAAAACATTAAGACTATGGAGTTTGATATAACCAATGGTGGAACCAGCTACCAAACATTCTGGAGGCTAGAGGCTAAGGGCCAGTTTGGATTGTAGCTACATTTCATCCGAGACTTCATTTGGTGCCGAATGCAAGCTGTGAGCCAAATGGTTTCCATTCCGGATGAACGTTTTCTCAAAATTGTTATTCATTTCCGGGCCCAAATTGACGACTTTGAAACACCAAGTAACGAGTTTTAAAAAATGGACCTTTAAACAAATGGGATAAAATATAACTACAATCCAAACTAGCCTTATACAATGAAAAAAAATAATTCTCATACAACACTTATAATATAAAAATTATTAGAGAACAGTGACCAAATATCAAAGATTTCGTATTAGTTTCAAAAAGTTAATAAATTCACTTTATACAATTAAATCATTACAACATAAATAAAATCTTAGGACCTTGAGAAGTTTAGATGGGGTGTGGGGGATCTCCCCCCCCCCCCCCCCCCCCCCCCCACACACACACACACTCTCTAAACATAGTGTGGTTCCGCCACTGGGCATAATGCTTTTGTCTTATTTGAATGTAGAACCTTGAGAGGTTTTAGATGGTGTTTCTGTTTGCTTGCTCAACATTAAACTCAATCATGGCATCATGGCGTCTTTAGTTATAATTAATCAATTTCTTTGGCCAGAGGAGAAGTGCAATGGGTCTAGCTTCTGTCTTCAAGGCCAAATTCATCCGATGTGGCTATAAATATGCTTGACTTTTTACAAAAAAAAACGATAATGTATCTATGTTTTGGCTTGAATTGGTTTGTTAACAAAAGGATCCATATAGCTGAAACCCAAGGGTTGCTCCTAGTTGCTTACATTAAAGCTACATGTCCATTTAGGAAGGTACATAACTACTGCCAGTTCACCTTCTAGGTTTTATTACAAGCTGCTCTCTGTCGGCAATTTCCTTGTCTAGGAATACGTCACCTGCCTGTGGAGCCTTAAGGATGAAAATTGTGCTCCTAAACCAGCCCAACTTGATTAGACAATAAATGTGCATAACTGATAAATTTTCATGTGCGATGCTGAGTAACTTATAAAATTTCTTTAATGTTTGTACATTCTTTTGTGTCATTTCTTGATGCTACAAATTTGTTTACTTTGCCAGATTAAGGGGCTTCTCGGTGATTATGATGCTATTCATGTGCGGCGAGGGGACAAGATAAAGACTAGAAAAGACAGACATGGAGTTGCTCGGAGTCTTCATCCGCATCTTGACAGGGATACTCGTCCTGAGTTTATTCAAAGAAGAATCACGAAATGGATTCCACCAGGACGTACACTTTTCATAGCTTCAAATGAGAGGAAACCAGGCTTCTTTTCACCTCTTTCTACCAGGTTTGACTCTTTTAGACTGGCTATATATCTGGTATTACCGTATTAGAAACATTAGTGTTTGAAATTTGAGATTCCATGTCTAAGTATGCTGAGTTTGAGTCGCATATCATCTATAGAATCAATGCTAAGATTTTACTAAATTCTGCTATAAACTGTTTGATTATAGATTGAGTTAACGAAGGAAATAAAATTATAGACAACAAGAATAAATAATGAAAGTTGAAAATTCTATGAAGAGTAGAATCCTCAAAATCATGTCTTTAGGGATTTTAAGGTTTAGGATATCCTTCCAAACAGTTAAGTTAAAAGATTGTGAGATCTCTTCTATAAAAAAATTGGAAATTTTTACGAGTTATTTACATGTGCATCCCATTGAACCCTTAGCTTATTTGATATTGTTGAAGAAAGGAAGAAAGACAATATTTTGTGTTCAAGCTGCCATAAAAGTTGCATAGTGTATACTAACCTTTTCTTTACCTGCAATCTGCTTCAATGCATGATTCACATAATCTACTACAATTGAGGATTGAATCTTACCATCATTACCTTTTCCCATTAGGAATGGCGTTGGTTGTAGACCATGCACAATATTGAGAAACCTTTACAAAAGAATGGGCCAATTTTTATGAATAACTGTCTACTTGAAATCATCCTTTATAAGTCGTCGTAAATTCTTAGTCAAAGTAGCAGCAACAAGCTTGAGAGGGTCTTCGATAAAACCTTGAAGAGTATTTGATGGATAAGTAGCCCTACTCTTTGTCATGCATCCAAGGAATAGTCCTTCATGTTTCTCTAGAGAATAAAGGAGTCTAAACGACGGATGTAGGGATTATTAAGAGATATTTTTATAGGATTGGTTAGGATTTATTTTAAAAGATTTGTTAGGGGATTTATTATGTTTCTTTATTAGGAAATAAGATTTGATTGTATTTAGGATTAGTTCTATTTATTTATTAGGGTTAAGATTTGTCTTAATTTGGATGTGCCTTAATTTAGTAGGACTAGGGTGTTTAAAAGCTATAAAAGGGCCTAAACATCTTGTAATGACATTGAGTTATTCTTATGAAAGTTTATTTATAAGAGAGATGTTCTCTTGAGTTCTCTCCTAGAGATTTCTAGGCGTTATTCCTGCAGTCCGATAGAACGATACCTATCCCCCGTCCCTAAGCTAGTTGGTATCAGAGCCTCTGACGTGATGGCCACCGACGAAACTGGAGACAACCCTGCCGGTATTCCCACCCAACAAGGTGATCATTTGGAGCAGGATTTTGATTGTACGGAGCAAACTTGTGCCGATATCAAAGAGATACTTGTTGCCTTGAGGATCAAAGGGGTTCACCATTACAAGTAAAAACTACCTTCTCGTTATTTTCCATGCCATCATCCATCACCACCTTCTAATTATCCTCCACACCATCATCCACTACCACCACCACCTACAGGTCATCTTGCACATCATCGTCCACAGCCATGACAACATTACCATCTTCCCCCATATGAGCAAACAAGCGCTATATATACTTCAAGGTATCACTATGATTCAATGATCCATTGGATGAATATATTGAAGAAGACGAGTTTGAAGAATATCATGAAACTCAAGAAAAAATTGGGGGCCGAAGAAGAGAATTTGACAATTACGACTATAAACAACAAAGACTTGGAGAGATTCAGAGACTGCCACCTAATATTAAGGGAAAACAAGATACAGAAATAACCAAAAGGATCCCACAAGAAGTTTGAAGACCTTAAAGGGGAAAAAAAATCAAAAGTCGAACAGAACATTCTGGTAGAAGAGGTTGCAGATCAAGAAATTTTGGTTATTGGTATTTAGAAGACCAAGATATGAAGAAACACAAGATGTGTCTGTAAAGGAAGATTAAATATCACCAGTGGATGCAACAGCAAAGCAGCTACTATTTGAAGAATTCCAGGAGATCTTTGCAGATGATACGGCGAATCAATTGCAGTAATTAATAGTGCCCAACACCACACAAACCTGATTGTTCTATGTACATCTCAAGAATTAAAAAAATCGTCCAAAGATCAAGGCCAGGGAGAATATAAGTTGGCTAAGGATCGAATTCAAAGAACCCATGGAGATCAAGATTCGAAGGAAGACATCAAAAATGAAGCTCTACTCAAAGTACTTGTTCCTTCGGAAGGGAAGGTTTCAAACTTCACTTTTGAACTCGAGCTCGAGTTCTTTTGTAGAAGAGAATGATTTAGTGATTATTAAGAGATATTTAAGAAGGTTTTTCGTACATTATATTGGATTAGTTCGGATTTGTTTTAAAAGATTTGTTAGGTTTCTTTATTAGGAATAAGATTTAATTGTATTTAGGATTAGTTTTATTTATTTATTAGGATTATGATTTGTCTTGCTTAGGATATGCCTTAATTTAGTAGGACTAGGGTGTATAAAGGCTATAAATAAGTTCTTAAACATCTATTAATGACATTGAATTATTTTTATAAGAGATTTTGTTCTTTAGAGTTCTTTCGTAGGGATTTCTAGGTATTATCTATCCCCGTCCCTCCGCTATGCCAACGACCTGGTGGTGTAATGAGATTTTTTTAGGAACCCATTTATCTAAGTACAAAGGGGAATGTGGGATAGGTTGTTATTGTTAATTTGTGGAAATTTGTAAAATTATCATGTCACTAACTGTTAAGCCTGCAACTGATGAGATCGATCGTGTTTTACCCCTCACAACGGATATTAATGAAGGGCTCAACGTGAGCAACTTTATGTTATGACATATCTTGCATCTCTCCGTCCTGATGCAGACTCTGCTTGGTCTCAGATCATTGCTGGATCTGATGTTCCGTCTCTGATGGAGGCTCACTATCGTGTTCTTCGGACAGCGAAAGTCGTTGAAATCACTCCGGGTGATGCTCCTCCTGATCGATCTGCACTTGGTGCTGCTCGTGCTGGATTTCGTGGTGGTCGTGGTGGACGACGTGGTGGACGACGTGGTGGCCGAAATACTGGTTGTGATGGGGGATGAGGCAATGGCGGTCGTGATGGAGGAAGACCGCGCAAATACTTCCACTGTGGTCAACAAGGCCATTTCCAGTAACAGTGTCCTAAAGCTCCTACCGCCAATGTTACTTCAGACGTCCCTGATGATGGCGTTCGATCTGTCCAGATGATTGTAGAGTCATATACATATTTTCTTGAGTTCTAAGCTCAACGTCGTGGTGAGGCATCAACTTCTGGATCCACAGTCGGGTACTCTGCGACATGTGTGGTGAGGTCCAAGCAGTGGGTGGTTGACTCTGGTGCGTCAGCTGACATGACTGGCGATGCAGGTATGATACACAATTATATATATCGGTGGAACGTGTTTCCGATATTACTGTTGCCAATGGTGGTTCACTAACAGTCCGTGAATGTGGAAGTGTCCGTCTTTCAACCGGGCTGTCACTCAATTCCGTATTACATACACCTGGCAATCCGTTCAGTTTACTTTCCATTAGTCAGATTACTCGTGACATGCATTGCTCAGTAACATTTTTTTCTGATTGCTGTGTTTTTCAAGACCTCAAGACTGAAAAGACTGTCGGTAGGGGATATGGGCTGGAGGCTTGTACCTGTTTGATGCACATTTTTCTGTTGCTTGTGCCGGCGCGAATCTCTATCCTTTCGAGCTACACTGTCGGTTAGGTCATACATCTATTCAAGCTCTCCAGAATTTGTACCCTCTTTAGATATTCATGTTTCTTTTCATTGTAAGTCGTGTAGTTTAGCTAAATATCATTGGGTTTCCTATTCGGTGAGTCAAAATAAATTTGCATCTCCTCCTTTCGAGTTGGTGCATTATGATATATGAGGGCCATGTCCGGTTGACTCGATAATGGATTTCAAGTACTTTGTTACATTTGTTGATGATTACTCACGTCATTTTGTCTATATGATGAAAAATCGCTCCGAACTATTTGAAATTTGGTGCAATTTTTATGCGAAAATCAAAATAAAATTTGATGTTCCGATTAAATGACTTCGCCGCACAATAGTCATGAGTATGTCTCGTGAGTCGTGAGTTCAATTCACATCTGTCTCGACATGGCATCATCCACCAAACTTCATATTCTTATACACCACAACAGAATGGTGTGGCCGAACGCAAGAATCGCCATCTCTTGGAAACAACGCGTGCTTTTATGTTTCAAGCACGTACTCCCAGAAGATTTTGGTCGGATGCGGTACTTACAACATGCTATCTTATTAATCCCATGTCATTGTCGGTTTTCAATAGTGCTACTCCCTTTTCTCAGCTATATCCCGACCGAGAGCCGTTTTTTTACCTCTCAAAATTTTTGGTTGTTTCTGTTATGTTTGGGATACCCGACCAACCCTTTCTAAATTAGATCCTAAGGCAATCCAATGTGTTTTTCTTGGGTGTCCTAAATGTCAGAAATGGTATCGTTATTTTTTTCTTACCTTGAAGTATTTTTCTCTAGGGATACCTTCGTTGAAATCGAGTTTACTCAACTTCCATAAACTACAGGTCCAGTGCCGCAAGTTTACCCAGAAGAGAATTTCTTGTTTCCTGTTCAAACATAACAACCCTCCGTAAGGGCGCCTTCCCCAACGAACCAGTATCCCGGTCCGACGGTCCGCACACACCGGTTCAGTCAGCACCATCGTCGCCCGAACGAGCGTCGCAGATAGTGCCTGTGATCACAGAGCCATCCTCCTCTAGCTCTACTGATTCGTCTTCACCCGTTCCACCAGCTCGACCAAGTCGTGCTTGTCGTGATCCTCCCTTGTATGTTGAAAACTATAAAGGACTTGCGAGCCACACTCAGTCCTTGATATCTAGTATTGATGGGATTCAGATTCCCAATTCTACCGAGGAGGGGCTTAAACATCTCAGTTAGCGTACTGCTATGGAAGAGGAGATGAAAGCGCTTCGGAAGAACCATACTTGGGATTTGATAGATTTGCCGCATTGGTAAGTAGTCAGTAGGTTGCAAATGTGTGTTCACGATCAAAGTGAAACCGGATGACACTCTTGATCGATTAAAGGCTCGTCTAGTGGCTAAAGAATATTCGCAGACCTATGGTGAGAATTATTTTGAGACATTCTCCCTAGTTGTCAGGATGGCCTCTGTGCGCGTACTCTTGGCCTTAGTTGTTCGCTATGACTGGCCATTACTTCAGCTGGATATCAAGAACGCATTTTCCTACGGGGATCTTGACGAAGAAGTGTATGTGGTGCAACCTCCCAGGTTTGTTGCTAGGGAGGGAAAATGTGTCATCTGAGGAAGGCCCTCTATGGTCTCAAACAGTCACCTCGTGTATGGTTTGGTCGATTTATACATGTTACTTAGTTTGGCATATGTCAATCGAAGAAGGATCATTCAGTATTTTACCGACAGACATCAACTGGAAGGATACTACTTGGTGTCTATGTTGATGACATTGTGATCACATGAAAAGACAGTCAGGACATTGCAGGACTGAAGAAGTTTCTGGGAGAACAGTTTCAGACCAAGGATATGAGATCGTTGAACTACTTCTTGGGTGTTGAAGTCGTACGGGAAAAGAGGCACATTGTCATGTCTCAGAGGAAGTATGTTCTAGACATACTAAATGATGCAGGGAATAATGGAAGCTAAGGGAGCAACATTGTCAATGGACCCAGGAGAAAAGTTACTCCCCGACGAGGGGGTACTGATGACTAATCCGGATCAATATCGTCGAGTGGTTGGAAAACTCAACTACTTGGCAGTCATGACTCGCCCATATATTTTCTTAGCCGTCAGTGTCGCGAGAAGATTTATGTCCTCTCCACGAGTTCCACATTGGCAGACAGTTCTCATAATTTTGCGCTATCTAGTCCAAAATTCTGGAAAAGAAATTCACATGGAAAATCATGGACATATGAATGTTGAGTGCTTTACCGATACTAACTGGGGTGCAAGTCCGATGGATAGACGATCTACATCTGGTTATTCGGTATCTATTGAGGGAATCTTGGTATCGTAGAAGAGCAAGAAGTAGAGTGTGATCACACAATCAAGTTCCGAAGCAAAATATCGAGCTATTGCTCATGGCACAGCAGATGTGCTATATCTTAAGCATCTACTACAAGAACTGAAAGAAGCAGGATCTAAAGCAGCAAATATGTGGTGTGATAACCAATTTGCTATCCATATTGTTACAAATTCTGTGTTCCATGAAAGGACGAAGCATATTGAAATTGACATCCACTTCGTCCGTGCTGAGTATCAAAATGGGATAATAAAGTTTCATCACGTAAGGACCGATAATCAAATAACTGATATTCACGAAGCCTCTTTTGGGTCCTCGGGTTCAATTTCTGTGTAACAAGCTGGACATGATTGATATATATGCTCCATCTTGAGGGAGGTTGTTAAGTATTAAGTATTAGTAATGGGCTTTAGTCTTATATCGGGTAGAATAGTAGAGAGGGGTTAGCCTCTCCTATATATATGTATTCTCCTGATGAATAAAGTTAATCCCATTATTCCAATTCTACACCAACTTTGGTTTATTACTTATGCAAGCTTGTTATGGAAAATTGTGAAGCTTATGCTTCCACACCTAGCCTTTCTTAAGCCTGGAGACAGCACACTATGGTTCGTCGACATTGGCAAGAATTAGATTATGTTCTTTGACAAAACTGAAATGCATTCCAAAGGTTAAAAGATATGTATACTTTTTCAATCAAAACAAATGATTTGAATAACCTTTTATTAGTAATAGAAATATTGCGCATATACCTACCTGCCTTCTCTGTGTTAATCTGGCGTCAAGTTCACGTGACAGTCATGTTTAATTTGTCCTATTAGAGTTCTTTGATTTCATGAATGTATCTTTTGTTACTTCATTTAGTGGATGATTTATTGCAACAGAATCTTCAGACAAGTTTGGTTTTGACCAGGTCCTTAACCCTCACTATTAACAGTGATATAACCAACACCTATTTGATTGAAGTTTTTCTTGTATCCATAAAAGTTAGATTCTCCATTATTTTATCTGTTTTTTTATGCGTATTATTGTTTTAAGGTTGATAGCTTGTTGCTACTTTCTCAAATTTCTAGTAATCTTTCCCTCGTACACCTATTTTGTTATTCTATTCCTTTTTCAATTCTACAATAGTAGTGCCATATTTAGATTGCATAATCCTAAGTAGAGCTGAACAGAGAAAAATATGTAGTAGATCATAGACATTTGGGAAGACTTGGTTATTACTGTTGTTGTTCACAGTCAAGTTTAGTCCTGGTGATTAATTTATGCTCAACTTTACAGGTATAAGCTGGCATACGCATCGAACTATAGTAGCATTCTCGACCCCGTGATTGAGAACAATTACCAGCTGTTCATGGTAGAAAGATTAATTCTGTTTGGTGCAAAAACCTTTGTGAGGACATTTAAGGAAGACGACAGTGATCTTAGCCTTTCAGATGACTCAAAGAAAAACACCAAGATCTGGCAGATCCCTGTTTATGCCATGGATGAAGAAGGAAGCTAAACTACAATTTACAAAGATAACTTGTGCTTCAACATGATTTTTTCATAGGTTCATCTCATGTTCTTGTTCTATGCTCATGGAGGCTGATCCATCAAATTGAAGACAGATCTCAAATGCGTCAAATGGTTATGAGGTCACTTGTATCTAGAAAGCAATGGCATGTTTGTCATCCTGAACTAGTGAGAAAAGGCGGTTTTCATGTTTTACTCCATGAAAAAGTTGTAGTAAAATATCTCTGTGATTCAAGTGTTGTGCTAAGGGGACAGAGGCAAAACTTATGCCAAAGTTATGAGCAGGATTACAAATTGTAACCTGGACCACAAGCATAGATTTTATACTGTTCAGTGAGCTTTTGTAATTTGAGATTCCCCATTACATCTTGAATATGTAACATGTTACAGGTACATTGTTGATAAGTTTGGTTTCGATTTCAAATCAATTTATTCTTCTTATTCTGTGTCAAAGCTTTCATTGGTACTTTGGATATTCTCATGATCTGGTCGGTAGTTGGGGACCACGTTATTTTTGTGTCCCAGGTTGACGTGGTTTCGGGTTTGGTTTTGTAGAGAGTGCCCTACCTGGTCAGATACAGATTGAATCCGACTAGTTAGACTAAAATGCTACAATTCGTGTTATTATCTATCAATTTTTGCATTGGAACCCAACATTGGTTGTTACTATTTATGTGGATCTACACCCTACTATTTATGGTTGGTACAATTTGGGGACAAGCTCTATTTCGCTTAGCAAAGCTGTCTGCGGAAAGTCGTGTATGCATATAGTTGGCATAAAACCGGTTCGGTCCAACTGAAAAACAAACACTGCTGATATTTGTTAGTAAGAGGGGAGCATCCCGTTGGTTCGGTCCAACTGAATCTGGAATTTGTGATACCAAATCTAAACTGAACCATTTTTATGTAGATCGAACCGAACCGAACAATATTTATTTAAAACCGAGTTAAACCGAACAGAAATCGGTCAATTCGGCGGTTATTTCAGTTCATTATGTTGGTTAACGGCCTGGCAGAAATCAGATTTTACATATAAAAAAGTCTAGTAAAAATTTAATGACATTTTTCAATATATATATATATTTTTTTGGAACAAAGTATACAAATGGACCAAATTTTCAAGTATATAACAAAACAAAAAATTGCTTTGGCTAGCGTTGTGCTAGCAAAAGGCCGCTCTGCCCCTCCCATGCTTCGCGTTCGGCCTACCCGCCGTCACGCTTGTCGTCGCGCGCTAGCACAACGCTAGCAAAAGTACTAGCAAAGTAGCACGGTTGATAATAAAAATGTAGATGATACAACTCACAACTCAAGGTGTTATTGGGCCTGGTCCGGGCCGGCCCACGCTGACCGGGTTTGAACGGATTCGGTCCGGGCCGGGTCGAACCCGAGAGAGGACGGACTGGGCCGCCCCAGTCCGGTAGAAATTTTCTTGGATCCAGTCTGGGCCCATGACCCGGTCTACGGTAGACCGTGCTGAACCGATATAGATCCGGGCCGTAATTTTTATTTTTTATATAATATACATAATACATAAAATAATAACTATTAAACAATAAATAGAATTTTATAAGTTAACTTATTTTTTATTAAATTATAAGTTATTTGTTAATTATAATATTTTTTCTATATATATTTTTTAATTACAAGTTATTTGTTACAAATTTTTTTTTGTTACATAATTTATATATATTTTCATATAATTTATGTATACTTTGTTATAATTATAATATTATATATATATATTTTTCTATATGAGTTATTAGTTATATAAATTTAAATAGAAGATTATTCTTTCGATAATTTAAATTTTTAAATATAAACAACACTAACTAACAAAAAACTTAACTGAAAAAAAATTTATTGAAGATAATTTTTAATATATAACATTTTTGTTACATAAGTCATGCAACCTATATTTGTGTTTAGCTTCTCAGCCTCTCTTCAAAATTTATTTGTAATACTGCAAATAAAGTTTGTAGAGAGGCTGAAAGCTGAAACTCAAACATAAGTTGCAATTAGGTTTATATGACTTATGTAACAATAAAAATATATATTAAAGTCGATACTTTTTTGAAGAAAATACATGATTACTAGAAATCCATACACATTTTCAGATATATGCGTAGCTTCTTTGTACTACAGTAATGGTCCCATTTGAGTCGTTTTCTAAAATGCAAGCATTTAACCAGAACTCTATTTGAGTATCTTCTTTCCGTATCATGTTCATTGTAAACTTTGCTAAAATGATATCAAATTTCTGATTCAAACTCTAGTTGCAGTGCAGGTTGAGGTTGCGGTGTTGGTTGAGGTTGCGGTGCGGGTTAAAGTTGTTGATTTTTCAGTTACTGTGGTGGTTGATCATTTTCCATGATAGTAAATAGTTTCTTCATATTAGATTGCTTCTAAATTTTGTAAGAGAGAGAGATTTTTTTTTGTGTGGTTATTTTTTATTAAGTTAGGCCTATTTATAGAATTTTTGGGATGCAAAATGACCACCTATGTCCTCTAAATATAGTTGTTATAAATGTATTTTGGTCATTTTCAGCAAAAATGACCAAAATACCCTCTCTAACGTTAAAAGAACAACCACAAAACCGGCGATATTTTGATAAAAATACCCCCCCCCCCCAAACGGCTATATCTAAAAATAAAGAAAATTCGGCCGGGTCAGACCGGGCCTTGACCTGACCTGACCGGGTCGATAATCGGGCCAGTCCGACTGGGCTCCAATGGCTAAATCGGGCCCGACCCCTCGTTAACCGAGCCGGCTTGCGGGTCGGGATCTAGTCAAGGTGTGTATTGGGCCAATCCAGGCTCAACCCGAGAGGAGAGACGGGTCGGCCCGGCCCGGTCGAAAAAAATCCCGACCCAGCCCGGGCCCATGACTCGGTCAGGGTAGGACTGGGCCGAACCGGTCTAGGTCCGGACCGATTCACGATCGGGCTGGGCAGGCCCCATTTTTTTATTTTTTATTTTTCGTTTATTTATATATATATATATATATATATATATATATATATATATATATGTTAATAAATTCAAGTTAAAATTTATAGGTTTTTTGTTACTAAGTTATTTTTATATAATTTAAAATTTATAAATTATATGTTTAGTATAATTTGAAATTTATAAATTTATTTGTTACAAAATTTATTCAATTTCTTTATACCAATATTTATATAAGTTTAAGTATAAATTAAAATCTAAATATTTATAAGTTGAATATTAAATTTTTTTTTTTTGAATAACTTATAAAAAAATGTATAAATCTATTTTTTTGAATTTGAATATAAATTTATAACTTGAAATTTAAAGAAGTTATTTATATAGACATAAAGAAGTTAAATGTAAACAACTAACAACATTAAGTAAGAAAAAACTGAATTTTTTTTTATTAATGGCAATAAAATTATAAATGTATTATAACATTAAGTAACAAAAGAAATAGAAAGTTATATATGTGTTACAACATTAAGTTATTTTTCATGAATTATGGACTATTTATAGAAATATTTTGGCGCCAAATGACCTCAAATACCCCAAAAAAGAGTTGTTATAATGGATATTTTTGTCATTTTTAGCAAAATGATTAAAATATTCCTAAAACAGACAAAAAACTGCCAATAAAACGGGAATATTTTGGTCATAATACCCCCCCAACGGATATTTTATTAAAACAAATTGAACCGGACCGAATTGGGCCAGAACTGGGCTGGTCCGGGCCGGCCCGAACGGGCCGTCCTAATTTGACTCTGTCCGAACGGAGGATTGATCGGGCCAGGCCGGGCTTGCGGGTCGGATCCTCCGACCCAGCCCTGACCCGTCGGGGGAGTGGGCCGGTCTGTTGACCAGGTCCGGGCCGGCCCGGCTCGGGTTTGATGGGGTCAAGCCAGTGGCGGGTTTTGGATCGGCCCGCACTTTTATACACCTTGAGGATCTAGGACCCAGTCTGGACCCGCTATATGTGTGGGCCGAGCTTGACCGATCTGTTGACCTGGTCCGGGCCAGACCCGGGCCGATTTTCGGAACGTCCGGCCCAATATACACCATGACTCACAGCAGCTTTTTGTACATGCATGATAGATGATAGAATTATAATATTACAAAATTCTAAGCAGGCCCGGACCCGGGCCGATTTTCGGAACGTCCGGCGCAGGGTCCGTCTTTCTCATCTTCTTGCAAAATACAATGTATTACAAATCTGAAAGGCTTCAAGTCTCCAAAAGGACCTAATCTTCATAACCAGATGTTGCTGGAAGCTAAAGCCAGGTATATGTGCTGCCAAATCTCCAAACTCCCTTGTAAACAAAAAATATTTCAATTATAAAATCACTGAAATAAGAATTTTAGTAACACTAAACAACGAAAAAGTGTAGACAAATCATGAATGCAGAGAATAATAGAACTCACTCAAGACACTGAGTCACTGGCAGTCCAGCATAGCAACATACATACGCATAGCTGCACAAGAGAACCAGCAACTGCACTTGCATTATCCATCCAAAATGAGGCAACAATCAGAAGCAAACAACCAGCAAGGATGCAACTGGCTGGCAGCAAAGTAAGGCTAAGATTGGCTTTATTTTGGCATCACATGAAGATTCTTTGTAGTATCTTAAATCATCATTGCTGAGCTTTATTCAAAAGAATTATACTAAACACTAATAGGAGGGATGGAAAAGTCAGAGAAAGTAAAAACAAAAAGTTAAGATATATTTTCCATGGATATGGAAAGAAAATCTTATTTTCTTTTTGTTTTTTGTTTTTGGAAGGAGGTATGGAAGATGAAAGTGATGCAATTTTTTTTGTTTGGTATGAAAAAAAATATTTAAAGGAAGGAAAAAAAAAATTATTGGATTTATCAATTATATCTTCAACTAAAATATTTATTTACCATTTGACTTCATTTAACAATTTTTAAATAATATAATTTCTATCGGGTATACTTATAAATTAGGATATGCCTCAACTTTTTTTTTTTCCACATTTTCTTACACTTTTGCAGGAATTGAATTTCTTAGGTTAGGAAGAAAAAATAATTCCTTCACTTTTTATTCTCTTCATTTTTTTATTCTATACCAAACAAAATAAAATGCATCATTCCCTCTACTTTTTTTTCCTCCATTTTTCTTCTCTCAATTTTCCATCGTACCAAACCGACCCTAAAGAAAGAAGTTTACACAACCGGTAACCAATGTCTATTCTTTTGATATATTGATTTAGTTTAGGCAAAATAAGTTACAACCTTCAAGCAGTGGCATAACCAATTTTTTTAACTAAAACTTACTATTAAAAATATTAAATTACAATAAATACATTTTTAATCCACATATACTAATATTAAATGTCATAAAATATTACTGGATTAATATGAATAAAAATATTATAAAATATCAACCTAATTAATGGATTAATACGAATAGAAACATTATGATTCACCAATCAATTTAGGTTATTCCATTCATTGGGTTGGCTCCGAGTAAGAATTGTATTGCCACTATAATCAATTATAATAATAATTCCAATATGCTTATTTGCATTTGAATTTGACTTTGTTACACATATAAAAATTACATATACCAGTTTAAAATTTTAAGATTCAAGACAAACCACATAAGGAGGTTTGTGTTACATACACATCTCGAGTACCAGCTGAGCCAAAATTGAATTGGCTCATATGAGATCTAGACAATGACATTCACTTCAATTGCTTTCTTTCTTAGACATTTTCATATGGCTACAGAAGAAAAATATATATGAATGGTGAGGACGGATCCTTTTTTGCATTTAGGTCCAATATGAATTTAAGTGATGGACATGTTATGAGAATAAGTCTTATAGGAGTACGATAGACCTAACTATGTTACTCCAAATAAAAAGATGCAATTACTTAATATAAGATAATTGGTCAATCTTAACGAATGTGGCATCAGATTTCTACTAAGGTACAAAAATTAAAAGACAGAGAACAAGAGAAACTCAAAACAAAAACATATATATATATATATATATATATATATATATATATATATATATATATATATATTTCTAAGAGATACAACTGCAAACTACATATTTCCTAACCAGCATATCCAACTTTGCAGTAACCATAATATTAATGCTTTCTAGTTCTTCAATAATCATCATGTATGCTGATGTCATCGTCTAATATTTTGAAGTTAGGAAAGGCCTGCAAACTACATATCATTTTTTATTATCAAGTCAGGTACTACTTCCTGTGTTCAGATATGTATAGATAGGTATGTAGACAATCTATATAAATAAATTTAAAATCCGACCATCTATATAAATAAAATAAAAAATCTAAATCCTAAAAGAAATCCGATGGGGGCACAGCCGCACCCCCTCGAAATAATGTAGCTACGCCTCTGCCTCTAAGGTAGCAAGAAACTGGCCAAATTACAAAGTATTTGTTCTTATAAAAAAACCAATCAACAAAACACCGAGTAAAATTGCCGCAATTACAAATGAAGAGATCACAAATCAACAAGGATATATGTATGCCCCCTAATTGTAATCCATTTTTAATAACACTATTATTGGAAATAAGTAATATTAATAGATTTCTTAATTAAATTAAGTTTTTTTATTAACACTGTTTAATCAATTACTTAATTAAAACCAAATAACCAAATTCTAAATTAGCTAGTTATCCTAATTAATTATCTAATCAATAACTGAAAAAAATCTTAATTAATTTTTAAATCTCTCAATCTCTCTCTCTCTCTCTCTCTCTCTTACACAACACCCGTATCCTGTGCATGATACCCCCTCCCCATACATAACACCCCTCTTCTCACCTTCACTATGTCTCTCCCTCTCTCTTTAAAATCTCCTCTCCTCCCTCACCCTCCCAAAATCACCAACCAACACCATCATAGTCATCCTCGTCACCCTCAACAAAGAATAATAATAATAATAAGTCAGAAGTAACAGCGATATCAACGCCACATAAAAGAGGTGAATTGCGAATCCACATATTGAATCGGGAATCCAAGAGTACCAGTGAGTTCGTGACATCAATTTGATATTATTTGACATACCACTTTACCAATTTGGACATGTTCTAAATTTTTTCCTTTTCGTGTCTTGTGGGGCTCGCGTCTGCCCAATTTAGCTTATGAGGTAAATTTATGCAATTAAGCTTTCTTAGACTATTAGATGTTGTTTTATTCATTACAAAAAGAAAGTATAATCTTTATTGCAAATTACAAAGAAATACAAAAAATTCTAAAAGCTAACTCCTCTAAGTATAAAAAGTCGAAAAAAATGTGATGATGGAGATCAAGTCTTGCAGCCGACTTATTTACTCCATTTATGATCCGAATACGAAGATTTGAGAGAATTTGCTAACTTTGGCTCATTGGCAGACTTGGGCAGCAATTAGGCTAAAAAAATACTCAACTTTCGATCTTGTTAGATAGTTTGGGAAGCACATGCCCCAACTATTTATATCCATTCTCACTATAACGACTATGCACACATAGAACCTGAAAAGTCACTATTTTCTACTTCATGCACATAGGAACATGCCGGCACATAGGATCTTACAATAACTGCATCGCATAAAGCGGATCTAAACGTTTGCGCATATCATGGTCTACCCGACACGTGTTATGTGTTATATCGGTCAAAAATCACACATTAATACGACCGCTGTCAATTAAAATGTATGCGCATTAAATGGACATAATCTCTCTATCTTCATAACTGCTCTGCTGTATATGATGAGGAGAGAGAACTCCAAGGATTTGTATATGCCATCTTGCTCAGACGCATAGGCTTTCACCGTATAGTGCCACGTGACATTTCTCTGCTGGATACCGACAAACGTAATAATTACCTTGACGTAACCGCCATCTGCATACGTTACGAAGCTACACATCTTTTAATACGGTATTAGACCGACTTATGTGGCTAGGCAGTATGCGCCTAATGCTCTTGTCGCATAGACTTTTGAAAAATAACTGTCCTTGGCGCATAGCTTCTAACGCATATCGCATGGTCTTCTCTTCAAAATACTAAAGCTTATTATCTTTAGTGCCTTTAGCGCATAGAGTTGGGCGCATAGTGCTGACTTAACTGGTTTAGACTGTTGAATGTGTAGCTCGGTGCATAGATGTTATGCGCATAGATTTAGTTTTTTTATACTTCTACAAGACCCCCTTTCAAAGTTTTTAAAACTTAGACAAGTTTAAAATACTTTGAAAGAAGCATGGGAGAAGAAATCAACATCGCACATAGGATTTGGCACATACTGTCACTGACTGGACTGTTTGGCGTATAGAACCATAAGTGCGTAGTCTTCCACTGTCAGGGTGTCGAATCTTCCTTGATTTATGAACCGACAAAATCTTTTTGAAATCCTAAAGTGTCGTCGGTGCATGGACGCGAGAATCGAGGCATCTATTTTGCATCTGACTGTCATATGTCAGACAAATCAAGGCATCGTAGTATTTGTTCTTGATTCATCATATTTCATTTGGAAACTGAAGTGTCACTTGCGCATTGATCGACACATGACTTCTTAAAAATTGAAGTGTTATCTGCAAATGGGTCTCCATTAATGCGGTTGATTGTGCTCAGGCATGCGCTTATAAATAGAGGATTTTGGGGAGCTCCTTATTGTTCTCTTTCCTGAATTCCCCTTCTTCATTCTTGTAAAAAAAATGTTCTCTCCAATGACTCAAAGTATGTATCAATGAGTTCTGCAAGGATTGGAGTCACCATCATCCATATGCCAACTATTGCTTACACTGATATGCGGTCGTCCATATAGGGTATTGGAAGTAGATTGATCTTCATTCGCGTATTCATGCCTGAACACAGAGACATAGGTGCATTGTCCTGCGCATGAATGAGAAATCATCGTGAACATGCGCGAACGAAAATACACTGCTGACGCGCGTGGTCGTTGATGAAAAGTTGTCATGAATATATGTTGTTAGCAAAATATTTCCTTTATGCGCATAGATGCAGTTGTCTTGGGACACTCATCATGAATATGCACAAGAAAATATGCGCATCTGTCATACACATGGATGTAGTTATCTCACCAAGATGCTATTTCATGAACATGTGCGATAGTTGTTTATGCGCACAAGTCCAAACATTCACCTCTACGCATGAGCTGACTTGCGTATATGTGTAGGGCAGATTGTTCTGTGACTTAGTCAATTATGAAGATTGCTCAACATTGTGCGTATGACCTCGTTTGTGCGTGGCTATTTATGCGTTTAGCTCTTATGCGCATAAAGCTTTTCTCTTTGAGATATTCCTTGCTGGAAACTAATTATGTATGCTCTTTATGCAGATTTTTATCTTGACTCGTCTTGATCACGATGAAGCATGGAAGGATATCATAAATCTTCTTGTTCGAGATGAGCAACAAAATTATGTGGCAATTTGTCATGAAGTGAGGAAGGACCTTGTTCAAAACCAGCAAAGTTATCCATGTCCATGCAGCATACTAGCTATAATTTTTTGTCGAGATGAGGCTTGCCACCGGTTGTGCAGCCACGATGTTGATTACAGGGTTGGGATTGAATCCCAATCAAAACTCTGTCTTCAACACAACTTGACAACAGTGGGCTCGGGCATGTAGAATAATTTATGTAGGCACAGTTCTTTATCCTCCATCATTTGCCCTTAACGTCGTCCTTCAGTGCAAGTTTTTTCATGTATTGTGGCTTGCACCGAAGAAACTTGATGGAGAAAGTTCTGAATGTAATAGGTTTCTATCATACGTAATCTTGAACTTGAATATCAATGAAAATCCAGATGTAATAGTTTTTCATCATATGTAATCATGACCTTGGATATCAATAAAATTCAGATGTAATAGATTTTCATCATATGTAATAATGACCTTGAATATCAATAAAAAATCTTTATTTTGACTATTCTTTTTATGCAAGGGGAACTTTTTGTATTCAATTTTTTTTTTTGAATGTGACTATGAATGCGAATACTTGACTAGAGGTAATATGGACATAGTAAAAATATTTTATTCTTTGGAAAAATAATAGTGGACTTATTATCCGTGACATATCCAAAACTAGATACAGATAATAAATTAAAAGTAAAACGCTACCAGAGATAATATGAACATGATAGCTAGGGGTTGTTTGCTTAGAGGTAATATAAATGTGGCAAACTTAGTATAATGAATCCTTGTAGGGATTCAATTTTCTAGAAAATAATTTAGAGGTGATATTTATGTGACTGTTTTCTGAAATATAATGAACTATGTTAGGGAATTTGATTATTTCTATCCCAACTGGGGATTAAAAATAAGAGAATTCTTAGAGCAATTGAGCTCCTAAGAATAAGCTCACTCTATTAAGAAGGAGTCAAGAAGACAGTTCAGAGGTAATGTGGATTTGAACGTTTCCTAGGAATATATTAACTCGGCTAGGGATGAAATATCTATGAATAAACTATTTCTAATCCAACTGGGGATTAGGACTATGTCACCCTCATTTTTCCAAGCAGGGGTATTTTGGTAATTTGGCATGGATAAATAATTTTAGAAATAAATATTAAATATTAGTGTGATGATTGTATTAATTATTTAATTATTATTGAGCTATAAATTATTTGTGACTTGTATTATTTATTTTAATTAGGAGGCTAGTCCAATAGTTATACTTCTTGTAAGCCCAATTAGACTTGTCATGACAACTAGTGAGCCCAACTTGGACCCAAGTCCATTAGACCATTCTCATTAATTAATTAGGGAGAATTAGTTTAATTAGAATTAGTGTAAAAACTTTCCAAAATATCCACCCTTAATTATTTCTTACAATTCACCATTGGAGGGCATATGGGATATTTACATGTTACTTGTGGAAGGGGGAAGGGGCCGTCCATGATATGAGCCTCTCCCCTCCTCTCTCTCTCTCTCTCTCTCTCTCTCTCTCTCTCTCTCTCTCTCTCTCTTCTTCATTTGTTTCTTCATTTTAGATCTAGAATTTAGATCCCCAATTTTTTTTCCTTTCCTCCATCAATTTCTTCTTATTTCACCTCTATTTTCTCTCTCATTCTCTTTAACAAGGAGCATTGGAGCTTGGATTGGCAAGGAGCACTAGGAAGAGGAACTTGTGGCAAGGTGATCGTGTCCGGATCGTATCCACTTTAGTTTTCATTGAGAATCCATCTCCCAATTGGTAATTTTTGAATTTCTTCTTATTCTATCTTCTAAATCATGTACGGGACCTCTAAAAACCACTACATGGCATAGGGCTACCATTAGGAACAAATTTTAGTTGATTTGGTTGAGTTTTGTGGTCTCTATATAGGTTTTTGTATTAATTTTGGAAGAATTATGAGGTGGACACACCAAGTGTGTGTCATACCACCAATTTAGTCGTATTAGACTTAGATCGGGGTTATGAGACTATGTACGTGCACAAATGGGTACATGTAGGCCGTATCATAATATTTTGCGATATGGTGTGATACGGAGCTCAATTTGGGTGTTTTGTGCAATTAATCCTCATTTCTTATTGTAGCGAGTTGTATTAGTTATATAGTGATGTAATTGAGGTATATATATGATAACAGGTATATATTATGGGTTTAGATCTCTCTATTGATTGTGTATCATAAGTATTCTATTTGGGCACTCTTTGTGTTTGGTTAAATGACCCTTGTGTGTGTGTGTGTTTGGATGTGGGACTTATGTAGTGACTGGGTGTGGGATAGATGATTGTACCTGTGTTGTGTAGGTGATATCGTGACAGTGAACACGCTGTGTTGTGCATATATGGTTGGAGAGACTACTTGTTGTGAGCATAGAGCATCAACAGTTGTCGCATTACTGTCACCACAGTCATGAGGAGTCGGGTTATGGGTATAAGAGACAGCTTTGAGCAATAATATGAGAAGAGTAGGTAATTTAGGGATTTGGGGGTAATGGTTTTACCTATTTGTATTGACATTTGTGTTATAGGTATGTGGATTATCAAGCCGTGAACTTAAGCTGGGGGTATCAAAAAAGGGTAAAGGTTGGAGGGGTGAAGTGTAACATACCCCAAGCACATCAGCAGCAACAGTAACTTGAGGTAGCATACTTGTGCCAGTATGCATTCTAGTTGAAGTAAAAGGGGGTTACCTGTGTTGGTATGTGCAATAGAATATTTGATGTCAGTATATTTTAGTATCAGTCTTTGTACTGATGGATCTCGGTCTTAGGTGTTCAACAGAGGGAAACTTACTGTGAGAGTGTGGATCATATTGGAGAGGTGTGATCGGGTTAGAGTAGGTTGAGGAGATTGGTTTTCAGTAAAAAAAGGAAAAAGGGGTGCTCGGGTATCACTGATACCCGAGGGTATCAAAGCAATGGAGAAGTAGCAGTAGCTACGGGGAATGGTTCAGAGGACTTGCAACAACAACATGTATACAACAACTTAAAGCAAGGTAGCAGTATCAGTTCAGTAACTGATGAGTGGGGAATCGAGTTGTAGTTCATGCAAATAGTAAGAAGTGCTTGAGGCAACACTGCAGGTAAATGTGTAGGAAATAGGATTACTACATTGGCAGTTGAGTATCTTGGGTCTGCATGTTGCAACCAAGAAACTGTAGTTAAGTATCAGATGGGAGTTTTTAGTGCAACTGAAACAAGAGAGCTACAACAGCATAAGCATTGTTTGGGGATTGGAATTCTCAGGTGCTGTTGTACCTGTGCTATAGATGCATGTATGTATTTTGAAGTGCACTGGTAAGGGTGTGTGTGTGTGTAGGTCCAGTAGAGTTGGTTTTAGTGAGATGAGGGTTCTTGGCATCAACTATTAGTAGTTGGTGTTGGTGCTGATAAGAGGGTATATGATTGGAATCAACTGATAGTGATACTCATTATAGGAGTATATATTAGTAAGTATTGGTGCGGATCGTGACACATTTTTAGTGGTGGTCCATGCAGGTCTAGATTCACAATTAGAGAGATATCATAGTAGTGCTCACCTAGAGTACTGCTACGAGCTAGTTTTAGGATATAGGATATAGGTTGAGGGTATACTCAATCACAACTAGGGAACATTTCGAAATATTTGTTTTGCTACCCTTATCTATTTGAATGCTTGCTTTACTTTGAATAAATCTGTCCTTTATTGATGATATCGTATCTTACTCAATATTGGTTCCTTATTTTAATCTATCTTCAGGATGCCACCGAAGACGCGTTTCCAGTGCTCAGGCGCAATGTCAGCGAGGTCGGTCATTTACGTTGCCTTTGAGGGCAGAACCAGCTGACACCGTTCCAGCAGCTTCTGTTGTCCGTTTCACCGATCCAGGTGGATGTTTTTGTAGCAGCTTTCAGAGGTGCTCCACCTTTGGTACAGAGGACAGCCTCGACAGTCTCAGAGGATATTCCACCTCCACCACCTGCAGTCGACCAAACACAGATATTTTTGCTCTTTCAGCATATGATGGAGGCACAACAACGTCAGTCAGAGGTTATGAGGTAGGGTATTGAGAATGCCCACCAGATTGTGCTTGTAGCAGCCGAGAGAGTCGCCTTAGTCCAGCCACAGATGTTACCACCTCAGTTCATCCCGCAGCAGCCGAGGCCGGGGACTAATATAGATTTCAAGAGGATAAGGTTAAAGGAATTTAAAGGTACCGAGAAGATTATTTATGCTGATGATTGGATAAAAGACATTGAGAGGAACCTGCGACTGACGTAGATCTCAGAGAGGTTGCAGGTAGAGGCCGTAGGAAGCATGATGTTTGACATTGCATTGACTTGGTTCCAGATGGACCCCTGGATCTCAGCACCGGGACTTACCTAGGAAGCTTTTAAGGAGCTCTTCAAGGAAAAGTTCTTTCCAGATGTGACTCTGATATCTCTAGAGAGCCAGTTTCAGTACCTCATTCAGGGAGGTATGACAGTGGATGAGTATGCGGCAGAGTATTGCAGATTATGCCGCTTTGTGGAGGGACCGAACCCAAGAGGGAAGGCCAAAAAGTTCAGGAAGGGCCTGAACAAGGATATCAAATCAAATACGAATGGTGACCTGGCCGCTACTTTTAAGAAGATTCTGAGACAGACACAACGGGCAGAGGATAATCTAGAGCTTGGATCCAAGAGGCCGAGGGATATAGGGGGATCTAGTACTAGCACGGGCCCAATAAAGTGGCCTCACTTTCTGTAGAGCCCCACTCTGCATCGGCACTTGTATCAAGATGAGTGGGCAGAACTTCGTTCTCTAATTCTTGCATGCCTTAATAATGAATCTGAGTTTTTGAATGCTTGTTTTTATAAGAGAATGATAAAACCTGTCTTACATGCTTAATAAGAGAACTCACCTAGCTTGTTATTGAAATGAACTTGTCTGCTTAACTAAGAATCCTGAAATGCTTGTCTAAGACTAAGAGTTTGCATGAACATATTCCACCATCGCCTGTGCTTCGAGAGAACCATATTGTTTGCTTGAATTATTCAGTGAGGGTGGCCAGTCCGCAACAAAGATATATGGTCTGATGGTTCGTCTCGTCTGCATCCTAGAGTTTATTTGATAGTGTTTGTCATGAGCCGCACCCGGTATAGGGGCACGAGTGCATGGGTACGTCCAGCCTACGCCGCAGCATCGGCGGTAGAACGCTGTCTAGGTCACAATGTTATCTAATCATTCTCACACGAGCATCCAACTCCATAAGGATACACAGATATCACCATATAATACGGAATATACTCAATCACATAAACTAGAGCACGATAAGATATCAAAGAAATAAATAAACCAAATTGTAACACAAGTCTAAATAGAATAATCTAACTCAACAATAATATCCAAGTCTCAACAAAGTATGCCGGAGACAAATTCGGTACCATAAACTGCTAATAAAAACTAACTAAATAACTATTGATCCCGGCTAGACCTCTCGGAATCACACCTGGCTACAAGGTCCAAGTCAGCAGCTACTCTCCCTGTGGTCCATAAAATGTCGGATACCCGTCCTCTAAGGCGTAGTCTGGAAAAATATTTCCAGTCAGGATGGAGCAAAGTACATCTCTAACAGCAGTTCTACATCAATGATATAAACTATGTAGCAGTAAATAGATGGAAATATACAAGATGCATATACATGTACGAGAGATATACAATAAAGGAAATACTGGAAAATACTGTAAATAAATGCGGGAAGGAACAATATGTCAATGGAGAAGAATCCTATGACTAAATGTGTGAGTACTAGCTTTAACATGTGACCGGCTTGGGAACTTGTACACGAGTACGGGCCTGGCTAGTCATACGTGCGGTGTATGACCAACACTAACATGAGAACAAGACTTGTACATGAAGGGTATGATCATATATCTACACTAAAATACTCCCCACCCCCGACTGGTATAGTAGATCCAACCATGGTACGCTATGGCATGGGATTCTCTAGGAAGGTAGCAAGTCTCCCCGAGAATCAGTGTCTGTACATGTACAAGATAAACAATGAAACAAGACTTGTACAAGATACACCATATACAAGGAATAACATCTCATGACGGGATCCGGATATACCAATCCGTGTAACCATCGTGTCAAGAAATATGGATATTTATACTAAATACAATGAACATAGAGAATATCATAGATAAGAAACTATCAGAGAATGTACTCGCCTGTGGTCCTTTGCTGGTATGAATCAGAATCCAAGTCACAGTCCAAATAGCCTATGTATTACAAATTTACCATGTCAAAATATAATTTATTTTAATTTATTTAATTCTAGAATAATTACTCTAAAATCTTATTTTAATATTATTATTCTAATTTTTATGTCAAAACCGAATTTTGCCCAAAAGAAACTAAATTTATATCGACTCGGGACTCATGACACGCAAATCGAGGCGATCTATTGACCGAAAAGTCAACCGACACAAACTCGACTTTCATGCATGATTTCTTGTAGATTTCATCACCAAAAAATATGCTGGAATTTATGGCTCGTCCGAATTCAAATTCGTTTGGGAATTATGGCACATACAAATTTTGTATTATGTACCAATGGTTAAATTCTAACCTAGAAGTTCTACAGAATTAACAGTATATGAATACTTCGAATTAAATTCTGGGAAAAATATATGTCAATGATCTCGACATTATCTTTCCAAAACTTTAAACGGTTCATGATTCTGATTCCTGGTTCTCCCGAAATCGCGAAAATATTAAAACACGTCTATTTTCGGACATGCTGTGCTCTACGAATTTTCCAGAATTTAATACTCATAATTTCGTAAAATAAATTATATAATAAGAAATCTAACCTCAATATCTTTCTAACGCAAGAAACTATACCTCGTTTGGAGTCCGGAGCTATGCGCAATGGCTTGTGGAAGATGAAGGAACCCTAGATGGCAATTCTCCAAAATCTCTCTCTCTAAAATAATGGGATAATTAGGGTTATAATAATATATATATATAGGGATGTACCTGCGGCTGAATAGGGATGTACCTGCGACTGAATAGATATTTATAGGATGACACATGTCAGAATCTGATTGGATGGTTTTTGTTATATTATTTGTTTTTGATTTGCCTTTATCAAAACATTATTTAAGTCGTTTTAAATCTAAATAACTCCAAATAAATATTAAAATTACTCATAAAAATCTAAAAAAATTACGAAAAATATATTGTGAACCGAAAAACCCTAGAAAAATATTTGGGATAATTTTATATTCATAGGTTTTCTACTATAATTAGGAGAAGCTCTAAACATTAGTTTTACCCATTTAACTAAAAATAAATACTAAAATTATTCCAAAAATTCTGAAATAATTTTAGAAAATATATAATAATATTATAAATCTTAAAAAATAATGTGGGTCCATTCTATATTCTTGGGATTGCACAATAAATTCTACAAGTCCTAAAAATTAGTTATTAGTCTAAATAAGTCCCAATAAATACTAAAAATACTCAAAAAATTTTCAGAAAATTCTAGAAAATATATTTTATTATTTAGAACCTAAAATAAAAGTTTGGAATATTTTTATTTAAGTTTGGACATAAAATAAAATTTTAAAAGTCCTAGGAAATTAGGGTTACTAGTTTTTAATTAACTAAAAATTATGGAAAAATTCCAATAGTCCCAAATTAACCTAATAACAATATTTAAGCATGAATTTCAGGATACGGAGGTTACAGTGTTTCATGCATTCACATCGGTCGGACAATGGCTATTGGTGGAGAGCTGAACCATGTGTCACGGCTGCTACAGAGATAGTGGAAAGCAACCATGTGTCATAGCTGCCAATAGCATCAGATAAATGAGTCATTGGTTAGCTGGATCAACCGCTGCCGATCCTGAGTTACTCGGGGACCGCACTGCATATAAGATAGTTTATTGTGTTGGCTTGGTAGAAGACTGCCCCTAGATATGCATTTGTTCCTAGATATGCATTTATCCCTAGAGTCTTTGAGTATAGCTCATAAGACACGCTGCGCACACCCTGATAACAGAACAATTGGCTTGTCTTGTCTTGCTTGCTTAATATCGAATATAAACTCTGTTTCCAAAGATGTTTTCATAAACAAAGTAATATGAATCCGTTCTTCTGGTGCATGTAACGAACATAGGTAAAACTAGAAAGATCACTAGTAATGTTATATTTTATAACATGATTACTTAGTGTTGGTTTTAGTAAATGCTTGCTTCTATTCAGTTGTTTATACTCACTAGTACTTATAAAAGTGCTGACCCACCAACAGTTTACTTGTTTGCAGGTACTGGATTGTCCAAGAGAGCGATAGATGTGCCTCATCCCCAAGTTCCAAAAATTTGGTTTCGATTGCCTCTAACTGCTTTCGTATAAAGGGGCATAATGTATGGAATAATGCCTTTGTAATCAAAGAAACCCAGTCCCTCGATTTGCCCTGAATACTCAGATCGATAAATGCTTGCAACAATGTCTCTCCGCTGCTTACTCGATTGATGCGATGATAGCCAAAAACTTAAAAGATGTTGCCTTGTGCGAGCGCAACCCCAGGCTCGCACGGTATCATGTCCCGGTATCAAACGACCATACGCGCCCTACGGGGGCACCGAGGCACGGTGATTCACGTCCGGTCTGCCGCGGGGGAACGATGGTCGGGAGGCCTTTGGGGCCGGGGCGTGACACTTTCAGCAGCAGCATCAGAGATACTTTCAGCAACCGAGGCAGTAGTACCCTGTACCAGCTAGAGCGCCAGTGTAGCAGTTGTACCAGATTCAGAGGCCTGCTATTTTTTGCCCATTCTGCAAGAAGCCGGGACATAGATAGGATACGTGCAGGATGAGATTGGGCCAGTATTTATTATGCGGACCATGAGACCACCAGTTGAGGGCTTGTCCTAGAGCTCCAGCTCGTGCAGCCCAGGGTGCAGTTCAGGCATAGAGAGTACCCGCAAGTCCACTAGCAGGACAGTAGAGAGAACCTCCATTGCTATCACAATAACAATAGTTCGCTCAACATCACCAGCAGTAGAGAGGTGCCCAGCAATAGGGGTGAGCTTTCGCCTTGACCGTTGAGGAGGAGGAGCTAGTTGGTGATGTTATTTCAGGATCAGGTCTATCTTATTTTTTTAGCTCATGCTTTATTTAATTTTGGTGCTTCACATAGTTTCGTATCTGTATCTTTTGCTTTGAAGCATCATCTTGAAACTGAACCGTTTACGAGGACTTGCAAGATCACGACCGGAGGTAGCATTATTCTGGTCAGTGATGTTTGCAAGGATGAAAGATTTTCTTTGGAAGGTCGAAAGTTGAGTGTGTGTCTACTCGTAATACCACTTCAAGCTATGATATAGTACTCGGGATGAATTGGTTGAGTAGGCACCATGATAGTATCGATTGTAATAGAGGTAGAGTTTTATTTCAGGCGCCAAGAGAGCCAGAGTTTGAGTTCGTCAAAGGAGCAGCAAAGCAGGACGGGGAAGACTTCTGTAGAGCTATAGTAGAAGAGCATGAGCTGCCACATTTATTTATTGCAGAGTAGATGGACGTCTTTCCGAAGGAGTTGCCGGGTTGCTACAAAACAGAGATGTAGACTTCTCTATAGACTTAGTGCCATGCGCAGAGCAAATATTATGGTACGTCTATAGGGTAAACAATAGCAAACTGACAGAGTTGAAGAAGCAGGTGGATGAGTTGTAGGACAAAAGCTTTATTCGGTCCAGTTTATCATCGTGGGGTGCTCCGGTATTATTCGTACCAAAGAAGGATGGGTAGGTATATATGTGTATCGACTACAGGACACTCAACAACCTTACTATCAAGAACAAATACCCGTTGCCACAGATTAACAATTTATTTGATTGGTTGAGCGGAACGAAGGTATTCTCAAAGATAGACTTGAGGTTGGGGTACCACCAGGTGAAAGTGAAGAATGAAGACATTCCGAAGATAGCTTTCAGGACTCGGTATGGGCAGTTCGAGTTCTTGGTGATGCCATTTGGGTTGACCAATGCCCTGACGGTATTCATGAACCTGATGAATAAGATATTTCATCAGTACCTGGATCAGTTTGTTGTGGTATTCATTGATGATATATTGATTTATTCAAAGATCCCGGAGGAGCATGGGAAGCACCTGAGGATAGTTCTGGAGACCCTCAGGACAGAGAAGCTTTATGGCAAGCTTTCGAAGTGAGAGTTCTTCCTTAATAAGGTTGAATTTCTCGGACATGTGATTACAGGAGACAGGATCGCAGTAGACCCGAAGAAGATTTTAGTAGTTGAGTCATGGTTTACCCCGAGTTTAGTGGCAGAGATCAGAAGTTTTCTTAGATTGGCAGGCTATTATCGGAGGTTTGTTCAAGATTTTTTCAAATTGCAGAGCCGATGACTAGGCTAACTAGGAAGGACATAGAGTTCGTCTTGTCTGAGGAGTGTTAAGCAGCTTTTGAGGACCTAAAAAAAAGATTGACTACAGCTCCAGTGTTGACATTGCCATCGGGGATAGGAGGATTATATATATATAATGATACTTCAGGTAAGGGTTTGGGTTGTGTGTTACAGCAGAACAGGAAGGTGATTGCCTATGCTTCCAGGCAATTATGCCAGCATGAGAAGAATTACCCTACCCATGACTTGGAGTTGGCAGCAGTTATTTTTTCTCTTAATCTTTGGAAGTACTACTTGTATGAGGAGTAAGTGGAGATCTTTATAGATCACAAGAGCTTGAAGTATGTGTTCACACAAAAGGATTTCAACACGAGGCAGAGGCGGTGGTTGGAGTTGATGAAAGACTTCGATATTTTCTTATAGTAGCATCCAGAGAAGGCCAACGTAGTCGCTGATGCTTTGAACAGGTATCCAATGGCTATATACTTGATAAGGGACATACATTTATTGGTCGATCTTGATAGCTTGGTTATTGAGGTATTAGTTCTTATAGTTGCAGCACAGATATGGGGACTTCAGGTACAGTCAGAGTTGATGGACCGGATCAGAGCCACACAGTTCTAGGATGAGTCTTTAAGAAGCATCAGAGCACAGGTTCTAATAGGATTGGCAGAGGACTTCAATATTACAGAGGATAGATTATTGCGGCACAGTACCAGATTGTGTGGGCCGAGTGGAGCATTACACGAGAAGGTTCTTCAAGAGACACATTAATCTCAGTACTCTATGCATCCAGGTGCCAACATGATGTATAGGGACATGAGAGAGTACGTTTGGTGGTATGGTATGAAGCGGGAGGTATCTAGCTTCATATCCAGATGTTTGGTATGACAGCAGGTAAAGGCAGAGAGACAGAGGCCAGGTGGATTGCTTCAGCCTTTATCCATTCCAGAGTAGAAGTGGGAGCATGTGACGATGGACTTTGTTTTGGGGCTTCCGCGTTCTCCAGGAGAAAAAGACGTAGTCATCATGGATAGGTTGACCAAATTGGCCCACTTTCTGCCATTCAAAGTGGGTACGTCTACGGAGAAGCTCACGGAGATGTATATGCGTAAGATAGTCAGATTGCATGGAGTTCCTGTGAGCATCGTCTCGGATCGGGATAGTCGCTTTATGTCCCAATTCTGGAGGAGTTTGCAGGCTAGCTTGAGCACCCAACTCAAGTTTAGTACCGCATACCACCCTCAGACTGACGGACAATCAGAGAGGACTATCCAGACTCTCGAGGATATGACACGCACCTATGTTTTGGATTTTGGAGGCTCTTGGGAGGATCACCTTCACTTGGTAGAGTTTGCTTATAACAATAGCTACCAGGCCAGGTATTGAGATGTCACCATTCGAGGCGTTGTATGGACGAAGATGTTGCACTCCATTATCTTGAGATGATATTGGTAAGAGGGCCTTATTGGGACCAGAGATGGTTGTGGATGCAGCTGAGAAGGTGAAGCTCATCAGGGATAGGGTTTAGGAGGTGCAGTATAGACAACGACATTGGGCCGATAGCCGCCGGAGACCATTGGAGTTTGAGGTATAGATTTTAATTTTATATTGCTTATGATTGCTGGTTATAGTTAGAATGCTATGGCCATATTTTGTGCTAGGTTGGTGATCTGGTATTCTTGAGGATTTTTTCGATATGGGGCATGATTCATTTTGGTAGAGGCGGGAAGCTTAGTCCACGGTACATCGGACCCTTCGGTATTCTTGAGAGGGACAGTGCAGTGGCATACCGACTAGACTTGCCGTCTGCACTAGATGGAGTGCACAACGTGTTCCACGTATCGTAGCTGAGATGGTACGTGGCAGATTCTAGCCATGTACTAGATCACTCTGAGATCGAGGTTGGTCCGACTCTCAGCTACCCAGAGCAGCCCATGGAGATTCTGGATCACAGGAAGAAGGTGCTGTGGAACCAGACGATTTCTTTGGTACGTGTCGCGTGGAGGCATCACTCGCCAGGAGAGAGTATCTGGGAGCGAGAGGCTGAGATGTGCAAGCGATATCCTTATCTGTTTGATCCATAAGGTATATTTCTTTCTTGCTTGTATTGTTTGCTATTAGTAGTTAGTTTCTTCCTTAAATTTTGAGAACAAAATTTTTCTAAGGTGTGTAGGATTGTCATCCTCACTTTTCCAACCAGGGGTAGTTCGATAATTTGGCATGGATAAATAATTTTAGGAATAAATATTAAATATTAGTGCGATGATTGTATTAATTATTTAAATTATATTGAGCTATAAATTATTTGTGACTTGTATTATTGACTAGTCCAATAGTTATACTTCTTGTAAGTCCAATTAGACTTGTCATGACAAATAGTGAGCCCAACTTGGACCCAAGCCCATTAGACCATTCTCACTAATTAATTAGGGAGAATTAGTTTAATTAGAATTAGTGTAAAAACTTTCCAAAAAGTTTACCCTTAATTATTTTTCACAATTCACCATGGGAGGGCATATTGGATATTTACATGTTACTTGGGGAAGGGGGAAGGGGCCGACAATTATATGAGCCTCTCCTCTCTCTCTCTCTCTCTCTCTCTCTCTCTCTCTCTCTCTTCTTCTTCTTCTTCTTCTTCTTCTTCTTCATTTGTTTCTTCATTTTAGATCTAGAATTTAGATCCCCAATTTTCTTCCTTTACTCTATCAATTTCTTCTCATTTTACCTCCATTTTCTATCTCATTCCCTTTAGCAAGGAGCATTGGAGCTTGGATTGGCAAGGAGCACTAGGAAGAGGAACTTGTAGCAAGAAGATCGTGTCCGGATCATGTCCACTTTCATTTTTATTAAAAATCCATCTCCCAATTGGTAATTTAAGAATTTTTTCTTATTCTAGCTTCTAAATCATGCATGAGACCTCTAGGAACCATAATATGGCATATGGCTACCATTAGGAATAAATTTTAGTTAATTTGGTTGAGTGTTGTGGTCTCTACATAGATTTTTATATTAATTTTAGGAAAATTATGAGGTGGACACACCAAGTGTGTGTCATAACACCAATTTAGTCATATTGGACTTAGATCAGGATTGTGAGACTAGGTACGTGTCCACAAATGGGTACATGTAGGCCGTATCACAGTATTTTGCGATACGATGTGATACATAGCCCAATTTGGATGTTTTGTGTAATTAATCCTCATTTCTTATTGTTGGGAGTTGTGTTAGTTATATAGTAATGTAATTGAGGTATATATATGATAATAGATGTATATTGTGGGTTTGGATCTATCTATTGATTGTGTATCATAAGTATTCTATTTGGGCACTCTATGTGTTTGGTTAAATGACCCTTGTGTGTGTGTGTTTGGATGTGGGACTTATGTAGTGACTGGGTGTGGGATAGATGATTGCACATGTGTTGTGTAGGTGATATCGTGACAGTGAACACGCTGAATTGTGCATATGTGGTTGGAGAGACTGCTTGTTATGAGCAGAGAGCAGTAACATTTATCGTATTACTGTCACCATAGTCATGAGTGTCACGCCCCGATCCCGAAAGGGTCAATCGTCCTCGCTGGATCCTTTACGGAACCAATTTGTCCTCGCTAGGGCGTGATGCCGTGCGAGCCTGAAGTTGCGCTCGCACAAGGCAAGAACTTGCAGTGATAGGAGCCCATTTTGAAATACAATTTAGAAAACGCATTCACAGATATTTGAACACAAGTGCAGGAAGAAACATGCTTTTTCATTGATAATTCAGAGTAATTTACATAGAGTTTACATTGATGTGCCTCTCGGCTACTTGATTTGCATTACAAAAGATAACTCAAAAGGCAGGGCGCGCTCCATCAGATAGTCCACGTCGTTCATACATTACGCCCTTGTATAGGTTGAAAGTCCAAGCCTCCAAAATGATCTGACTCCAACTATACTTCAAAATAGAGGTGCTCCTAACGCCTCCTCGTCTATCCACTAGCGTTGCACCGTCTGAGTGCCTAAAATAGTTGCCCACAACGTGGGTCAGTACTCAACTTGTACTGGTGAGCGGGATGAACCCACTCGACTAAATCGACACTAGCTTATTAGGGGCGAGCATGCATTAAGATGATCTTCTATAAAGAAGCAAGTGAATTCAATTTATATTAGTTGCATGTTTTGATAGGAATGAAAATAATATTGAATCCAACCAGTACATCGGTTGCTTACTCAACCGATGCACGCCTTTTCCTGCAACGAAATACAAGTATACTTTCCATCTACACAAGACAATAAATTAGCATGTGTTCTATTCTATGCGGTCATTGGTGTGATCGACACCTTAGGGACATATTCTAAGCATTAGCGACGCGCCCTATTAGCCCGGGTAGCAAGCCCTGCTGGAGGTCCCACAATGCATCGTGACTAGCACGAATCAAATATTTTCCTCCGGATCGATACGGTTCCAGTGCCCCGGAAAGCCGTTTCGAGGAAATGCCAAACCTTGGGCACAAGTTGTCCCAGACCATGCAAATGCATGAATAATTCATATATCATACAATGCATCAAAATAAACAAAAGAAGTAAAGCAGCAACATATATCTCATGCAACAGTTCATATTTTCTCAATGCGGTATTCCAATTTTGGTATCCAATCGGTCCAAACTCAATCCGAGGCACTAGGCCGCAACCAACAACCAATTTCTTCTATAAACAAACTCAAGTTATAAGGTGTGCAAGCATATAGTAAAATTAGTCTACAATTCCCATGTTCCTTTCTTAGTGGCTGGCATGCATTATGGCAAAGGATTTTCTAGGCGTCCAACCAGGCATCATCGAGTGAATGTTTGAAACATTAGAGATGTGGGCGTGAAGAAGTAGAAAAGAAGGGTCCAAACCACTCACTGGTTAAGGGAAAAGGTAGCTGAAACAAGGAATCTCGCCTAGCGACGATCAAACGTCAGTTACGCGGACCTGCAACAGCACGAGCACTAATTAGAATTCTTGCCTATCCTTCCTTGTCGAACTCCCCAAGAATCAAAGATCCAAATGATAAAACCAACAACAAAAACCAAGCAAATCGAAAGCAACACCAAATTAAAATTCCAAAGCGGCAATCAAGAAAACCAAGCAACCAAACACGAAAACTATTGGACTCGTTTCAATAGAGGCCTTTCCATGAGTTGGAAAGGATCATCGCATTTCGTCCATGGCAAGAAGATGCCGAAGATCTAAGCTATGACTCAGACGGACTAGCCACAAGCCCAATTATATAGTGCATATCCCGGTCGGATCGGGATTTGAGGCACTACATAATATACCACTAAGAAAAAGTTTCGTCCCAAAACTTAAGAACAAGGCCCTACCTCCGACTGAATGAACAACGAAGGATACTTCTCCTTCATCTCCGATTCTATCTCCCAAGTTGATTCCCCAACTGAATGGTTCCGCCACAGCACGCGAACCAAGGATATTATACGGTTGCGAAGTACTTTATCCTTCCGGTCTAAAATCTGCACGGGCTCCTCTGAGTACGACAAGTCCGTGCGAAGTTCCAATTGTTCAAAACTAACCACATGACTCGGGTCATGCACATACTTTCGAAGTTGAGAAACATGGAATACGTCATGTACTTCAGCCATAGCGGGAGGTAGTGCAATCCGGTACGCCACAACTGCCACTCATTCCAGTATCTCAAAGGGGCCGACAAACCTAGGACTCAGTTTGCCCTTTACGCCGAAACGCATCACCCCACGCATCGGCGTCACTTTCAAGAAAACATGATCCTCGACCATGAACTCCAAAGGTCTTCGATGGGCATCAACATAACTTTTCTGTCGGCTCTGTGCTGTGCGGAGTCTTTCCCGAATCAAGCAAACTTTCTCAACTGCCTGCTCTACCAGCTCTGGTCCGAGTACCTGCCGCTCACCGACTTCGTCCCAACAGATTGGAGATCGACACTTGCGCCCATATAGTACTTCGTACGGTGCTATTTAGATGCTCGATTGGTAGCTGTTGTTGTACACAAACTCTGCCAATGGAAGGTGCGTGTCCCAACTAGTCTTTAAATCGATTGCACACAGCCGTAACATGTCTTCAAGTATCTGATTTGTCCTTTTCGTCTGTCCGTCAGTCTGCGGGTGGTATGCGGTACTGAACTGTAGCTTGGTTCCCAAAGTAGACTGTAGGCTAGTCCAGAAACGAGATAAGAAACGTCCGTCACGGTCAGAGACGATTGAGACAGATACTCCGTGTAATCGAACAATCTCGTCTATGTAAATCTGTGCTAATCGATCGACGCTCCAAGTAACTTTTATAGGAAGAAAGTGGGTTGATTTGGTCAAACGATCAACTATGACCCAAATCGCATTATGCCCCCGCGGCGTCTTCGGAAATCCCACAATGAAGTCCATAGTGATGTTGTCCCATTTTCACTCGGGAATAGCGAGGTTCTGTAGCTCCCCGCCGGGCCTCTGATGTTCATCTTTCTCCTATTGACAGGCCATGCACTGTGACACAAAGGTCGCCATATCCCGTTTCATACCGTGCCACCAGAAGGTCCCGCGTAAGTCCTTGTACATCTTAGTGCTCCCTGGATGCAAAGAATACTTCGCGTAGTGTGCTTCCACCATAATTTTCCTTCGGAGTTCTGGGTCGCTAGGAACACATAGCCTTCCTTTAATTTGTAAGGCCCCATCTTTGCCTGCCACAAAGTCAGACGTCTTCCCCGTCGAGATCAGTCTACGTACCTTCGTTAAGAACTGATCGCCCTCCTGAGCTGATTTGATTTTATCACGTAAACTCAGTTCAAGATGGAGTGGTGCCAGCTGTACTCCTTGATGCCGAACTCAAAACTCGATGACCATCGCCTCTAGATCTCAAAGTAAACGGTTGTTTATAGATAACGAGCCCACGTACTTTCGACTCAGAGCATCAGCAACGACGTTTCCCTTGCCCGGTGTATACGCGATCGTTAGGTCGTAGTCCTTAATCAGTTCTAGCCAACACCGCTGCCGGAGGTTCAATTCCCGCTGGGTGAATAGATACTTGAGGTTCTTGTGATCTGTAAAGATTTTGCAAGCAACACCATAAAGATAATGCCTCCATAACTTTAGTGCAAACACAATTGCCGCCAATTCCAAGTCATGTGTCGGGTAGTTTTTCTCGTACGACTTCAGTTGCCTGGAGGCGTACGATATTACCTTGTCCCTCTGCATGAGCACACACCCTAAGCCAAGTCCTGAAGCGTCGCTATATATCTGAAACTCCTCTACCCCATCTGGAAGTGCAAGAATCGGAGATAAAACAAGATGCCGCTTAAGTTCCCGAAAGCTGGCTTCGCAGTCATCACCCCAAATGTATGCAATCCCTTTCTGAGTAAGGTGAGTCAAAGGCAAGGCCAGTTTAGAAAAATCCTTCACGAACCTACGGTAGTATCCCGCTAGGCCCAGAAAGCTTCGAACTTCGTTGGCTAACATAGGTTGTTTCCAGTCCACCACCGCCTCTATTTTCTTTGGGTCTACGGCGACGCCTTCTGCCGAGACGACATGACCAAGGAACGCCACGTTGTTCAACCAGAACTCACACTTGCTGAGCTTAGCGAACAACTAATGCTCTCGTAATGTCTGTAGCACGATCTTCAGGTGTTCCTTGTGCTCCTTCTCGTTCTTGGAATAGATTAGTATGTCGTCTATGAACACGACCACAAACTTATCAATAAACGGCCGAAACACGCGGTTCATCAGATCCATGAAAGCTACAGGGGCGTTCGTCAAGCCGAACGATATCACAAGAATTTCATAGTGTCCGTAACGGGTTCTGAAAGCAGATTTTTAAATATCATCTGATTTGATTTTTAACTGGTGATATCCTGACCTGAGATCAACTTTAGAGAAAACTGTTGCACCTTGCAGCTGATTAAACAAGTCATCTATCCTTGGCAATGGGTACTGGTTCCGCACGGTCGCCTTATTCAGTTCTCGGTAGTCAATACACAGCCGCATGGATCCATCCTTTTTCTTTACGAACAGCACTGGGGCGCGCCACGGAGAAACGCTTGGACGAATGTATCCTCAGTCCAACAAATCTTGTAACTGAACCTTAAGTTCTTTCAGCTCTGCTGGGGCCATTCGATAAGGTGCCTTTGATATCGGTCGCGAATCCGGAAAAGTGTCAATGCTGAATTTGATCTCACGATCAGGAGGCATTCCAGGCAGCTCGTCTGGGAATACGTCGAAGAAATCTGCTATGACTTCAGCCTGAGCTGCATCTGTACATTCCTGCCGGGTGTCTCGAACAGAAGCTAAGTACCCTTCACAGCCCGAATGCAACATACGCCTAGCCGAAATTGCTGATATCACCATTGCCGTCTTCGGTGCAGCGCTGCACGAATAGTAGAAGTCTGCCTCGCCGGGTAGATGGAATATGACTCGCTTCTCCGTGCACTCTATTGTTGCATGGCAAGCACCGAACCAGTCCATACCGAGAATAATATCATAATCCTTAATGTCTAGTATAATGACATCTTAGGAAAGCTTCCTTCCTCCGATGCAAATATAAACATCCCTACAGATGGCATGGGCGGGCATGTCGACTCCCGAAGGGGTACTTACGTAAAGGTTCATATTTAAAGGAGTAGAAGCTAATTTATGCTCAACAGTAAAATTAGCAGATATGAAACTATGCATAGCACCTGAATCGAATAAGACTCTAGCGGACAATTCTCGGTAAAGTAGAGTACCTGTCACAACAGTGTCGGATACAGATGCCTCATCCCGAGTCAGTGCATAGACTCGGCCTTGAGCACCCTGGTGTCGTGGGTTCACTGGCACAGCATTGGCATCACTTGCTGGAGGCCCCCTGTTCTGATTTTCGTTGTTATAATTCCCGTTGTTTTGATTCGGTCTGCCCTCCCTACAGTTAAAGTGTTTGTGGTCCAGACGACCACATTTAAAACACCCTCTAGCTCGGCATTCATTTATTCGATGCCCTAATCTGCCGCACCTATGGCAGTGCGGTGCCTGGGATGGACCCCTGTTTTCTGATATGTGCGGGCGCTTTTGTGCTCCAGACCCTCCCATTTTCTGAGGTCGTTTGCTGTTGTTGGTACGGGGGGTTTGTACATCGACCTTTGGGGAATTGCGTCCAAAGATCCGCTCGCTATTCAGGGCGGCTTCGTAATATTCCCTGTAGGTTTGACATTTCTGGTTGATGACGTCCCTACACAATTCGTCATTCAAATCTTTCTGAAAACGATAGCACCACGCCTGCTGGTTAGGCAGGAAGTGCCCAGCAAACTTAGCCAGTTTAGCAAACACTGAATCATAATCATCGACAGACAAACTTCCTTGTACTAGATTGCTAAAGTCGTCTTCTTTTTGTTGCCGCACGGTCCGGGGGATATATTGTTCAATGAATGCAGATTTGAATATTTCTGAGGTAATTTTGCAGTTGGGATTGGCATCATAAATCCCTTGCTTAGTGGCCTCCCACCAATCATGCGCACGCAGTTCCAGCTGAACCGATGCACAAGCCACTCGCTTGGATCCCCTAATGCCAACCAGATTGAAGAGTCCTTCCAGCTTAGCAATCCACCCCATCACCACGTCCGATTCTGCTCGTCCGTTGAACGTTGGTGGATGCATTTTAGTGAACTCTGCTGTACGGCAGGTGTTCCTTGCTGGAGGCTGAGTCTCTTCTGACTCATCTTCTACCGCCACGGCCGACAGCGTGACAGGCGTCACTGTGGCTCCCCCGTTGCTTGGTACTAAGGATGCAATCAGTTGCATCATGGTATCCATCTGCTTCTGTTGAGCAGCAAATTGTGCTTGTTGAGTAACGGCTTGTTGTTGCTGTACCTCCATGAGATGCATAAGCCGTTCCGCCATACTGGTAGAACCCGCTCCTCCGGATTCTCCAGAACTTGCTGGATCGCTCTGAATGGGATGAGCACTGCTGGCAGTTGCAGTGTTTTTCTTAGCCATGGCTACAAAAGAGAGTAGCTTGTCAACACTCCAAAAATGATAGATTTTATATCTATGGGCTCATTGTATAGGCGACTCATATCATGCAGCGGACGCCGAACGCAACTCAATTGAGAGGCGCATCAAACTCCTATATAATCATTTGAAATCCCAAGGAAGTGAAGCCGTGCTCTGATACCAATATGTCACGCCCCGATCCCGAAAGGGTCAATCTCCTCGCTAGATCCTTTATAGAACCGATTCATCCTCGTCTGGGGCGTGATGTCGTACGAGCCTGGAGTTGCGCTCGCACAAGGCAAGAACTTGCAGTAATAGGAGCACATTTTGAAACATAATTTAGAAAACACATTCACAGATATTTGAACACAAGTGCAGGAAGAAACATGCTTTTCATTGATAATTTAGAGTAAATTACATAGAGTTTACATTGATGCGCCTCTCGGCTACTTGATTTGCATTACAAAAGATAACTCAAAAGGCAGGGCGCGCTCCATCAGATAGTCCACGTCGTTCATACATTACGCCCTTATATAGGTTGAAAGTCCAAGCCTCCAAAATGATCTGACTCCAACTATACTTCAAAATAGAGGTGCTCCTAACGTCTTCTCGTCTATCCACTAGCGTTGCACCGTCTGAGTGCCTAAAATAGTTGCCCACAACGTGGGTCAGTACTCAACTTGTACTGGTGAGCGGGATGAATATACTCGACTAAATCGACACTAGCTTATTAGGGACGAGCATGCATTAAGATGATCTTCTATAAAGAAGCAAGTGAATTCAATTCATATCAGTTGCATATTTTGATAGGAATGAAAATAATATTGAATCCAACCAGTACATCGGTTGCTTACTCAACCGATGCACGTCTTTCCCTGCAACGAAACACAAGTATACTTACCATCTGTACAAGATAATAAATTAGCATGTGTTCTATTCTATGCGGTCATTGGTGTGATCGACACTTAGGGACATATTCCAAGCATTAGCGGTGCGCCCTATCAGCCCGGGTAGCAAGCCCTGCTGGAGGTCCCGCAATGCATCGTGGCTAGCACGAATCAAATATTTTCCTCCGGATCGATACGATTCCAGTACCCGAAAAGCCGTTTCGAGGAAATGCCAAACCTTGTGCATAAGTTGTCCCAGACCATGCAAATGCATGAACAATTCATATATCATACAATGCATCAAAATAAACAAAAGAAGTAAAGCAGCAACATATATCTCATGTAACAGTTCATATTTTCTTAATGTGGTATTCCAATTTTGGTATCCCATAGGTCCAAACTTAATTCGAGGCACTAGGCCGCAACCAACAACCAATTTCCTTTATAAACAAACTCAAGTTATAAGGTGTGCAAGCATATAGTAAAATTAGTCTACAATTCCCATGTTCCTTTCTTAGTGGCTGGCATGCATTATGGCAAAGGATTTTCTAGGCGTCCAACCGGGCATCATCGAGTGAATGTTTGAAACATTAGAGATGTGGGCGTGAAGAAGTAGGAAAAAGGGTCCAAACCACTCATTGGTTAAGGAAAAAGGTAGCTGAAACAAGGAGTCTCGCTTAGCGACGATCAAACGTCAGTTACGCGGACCTGCAACAGCACGAGCACCAATTAGAATTCTTGCATATCCTTCCTTGCCGAACTTCCCAAGAATCAAAGCTCCAAACGATAAAACCAGCAGCGAAAACCAAGCAAATTGAAAGCAACACCAAATCAAAATCCCAAAGCGGCAATCAAGAAAACTAAGCAACCAAACATGAAAACTATTGGACTCATTTCAACAGAGGCATTTCCATGAGTTGGAAAGGATCATCGCATTTCGTCCGTGGCAAGAAGATGCCGAAGGTCTAACGACTCAGACGGACTAGCCACAAGCCCAATTATATAGTGCACATTCCGGTCGGATCGGGATTTGAGGCACTACAATGAGGAGTCAGGTTCTGGGTATAAGAGACAACTTTGAGCGGCAATGCGGGAAGAGTATGTGATGTAGGGATTTGGGGGTAATAGTTTTACCTATTTTTATTAACATTTATGTTATAGGTATATGGATTATAAAGCAGTGAACTCGAGCTGGGGGTATCAACAAATGGTAAAGGTTGGAGGGGAGAATTGTAACATACCCCAAGCACATCAGCAGCAACAACAACATGAGGTAGCATACTTGTGCCAGTGTGCATTCCAGTTAAAGTAAAAGGGGGTTACCTGTGTTAGTATGTGCAATGGAATATTTGATGTCGATATCTTCTAGTATCATTCTTTGTACTGATGGAGCTCAGGCTTAGGTGTTCAGCAAAGGGAAACTCACTGTGAGAGTGTAGATTATATTGGAGAGGTGTGATCGAGTTAGAGTAAGTTGATGAGATTGGTGTTCAGTAAAAAATGAGAAAATGGGTGCTCGGGTATCACTGATACCCGAGGGTATCAAAGCAATGGAGAAGTAGCAGTAGCTACGGGGAATGGTTCAGAGGACTTGCAATAGCAACATGTACACAACAACTTAAAGCAAGGTATCAGTTCAGTAACTGATGAGTGGGGAATCAAGTTGCAGTTCATACAAACAGTGAGAAGTACTTGAGGCAACATTGCAGGTAAGTGTGTGGGAAATAGGATTACTGCATTGGCAATTAAGTATCTTGGGTCTGCATGTTGCAAACAAGAAACTGTAGATGAGTATCAGATGGGGTTTTTTTGTGCAACTGAAGCAAGAGAGCAGCAACAACATAAGCATTGTTTGGGGATAGGAATGCACAGGTGCTGTTGTACTTGTATTATAGATGCATGTCTGTGTTTTGAAGTGCACTGGTAAGGGTGTGTGTGTGTAGGTCCAGTGGAGTTGATTTCAGTGAGATGAGGGTTCTTGGCATCAACTATTAGTAGTTGGTGTTGGTGTTGATAAGAGGGTATATGATTGGAATCAACTGATAGTGATACTCATTATAGGAGTATATATTAGTAGGTATTGGTGAGGATTAGTGAGTGTGTGTCGAGAGAAGTTTTACCAAGTTATTAAGTACAAAGGATTTGTATTAGGATACTATAGTATTCTAATAGTTAGTTGAAGTATTAGGAGTAGGTAGTGATACCTAGATACTAGGGTATCTGACACTAAGATAAATACTGGAGTAAGTGCTATAGATAGTAGTATATACACATAAATATATTAAGTATTCAGATACTTGACACTAATAGAAGGGTAAAGGGGTAAGTTAGTGTATATGGATACCAAGGGTATCATGGTATCCTATTATCTAGATATTAGTGTTAGTTAACTAGTATAACTAAGTTACCTTTAGTAATAAGTTAGTAGACTTTGACCAATATTGACTAGTTTGACTCCAAAATTCAACCCTTGTCCTAGTTGACCCTGTTTGACCAAAGTGACCTAGTTTGACCTAGAAATCACTAATTTTATTTATTTAAACTCATTTCTCTTTTATTATAACTCGTAACCTGCCAATTCATATATAGGTTTGTGTGACACTAGTTTGGATACCGTTTCGTGTAATTTGCTCAGGACCACAGGCGAGTATATCTCTCTGTTAGTTTTTATTTCATGATAGTGTATGTATCGCATATTCTAGAAATGTATACTTGATTCTGACAGTGATTACACAAACTAGTACTATATGGATCATGTTAGGAGATGTTATCCCTTATCGTGTTCAGTAGGTACTCCTTCACATGTATTTGATCATATGTATCGGGTATTGATTATCGTGTACTTCGTATTCACATACTGCTCATGTTCAGTGTGCCCATATTCGTGTTTGTAACATGTCATGATTGGATCCATTAGTATTGGTTGGGGATGGGGAAGTAGTAGTTGGTTATATGATCAAGCCCAAGTGTATTCGTGTGCATATCGATTACATATTACACGTGTAATCGAGTTACCATATTGTATTCGTATTTAACCCAAACCGATCACATAATGAACTTGTGCTCTATGGCACATTAGCTAGTTTCATTTATTTCTACTACTTACAGATATTCATATTGTCTATTCTTCATTCTAGTACATTACCTGTTCACTCTAGTTCACTCTATTTCTTATGGCTAGTTATCATGTATTCTTTTCTATTATCTGTTATATATGCTCGATTATGTATTTGGAACTGCTTTAAGAGGTATGTACTTCGCTCTAATCATGACTGAATATATTTTTCAGATGATTGGCTTATGGACCAGTGTCCCACGTACTATGGGCCACAGGACGCCATACCACTAGAGGATACCCCTTTAGAGCAGGACCTAGTACCAGATGCTGGGAGGCTTAGACTTATTGTTTAGACTTGCATTAGACTTTTATTGAGGCTTTTAACATGTATATATATTATTTTAGACTTGTGGATGTATTGTGACTCTTTTTCTCTTTTATTCCATATCGTGCTTTCATCCTCCTTTAGTTTTATTTTGTGATTGAGTATTGTTTACCATTATCATATACCGTATTGTTCCTCCGTTGAGAGTTGAAATAACATTGACAAGTACTATATATATATATATATATATATATATATATATATATATATATATATATATATATATATTGTATGAGTTATTTTAGATAGTATAGTTAATCCAGATATCGTTCTACTGCCGATGCTGCGATGTACGCTGGACGTTGATCACTACTCGTACCCTTATTCCGGGAATGGTTCGTGACAGACTAAGACATCCTTAGAGCAACTGGTCTTTAAGAATACACTTATATGTTGGGGGAATTTGTTTTATTGATCTCTGCGAGAGCATTTCGTAGGATTGGAGGACTATTCCACTGGGGAACTTTTTAGAATATTTATTATTATTTGTGTATCCAAGACTCTTGAATACAAATAGTAGCTTGAAGTAAACATTATTTAATTGTGAAGAATTTTATTGATTCTCCTGGGAAAATTTTAGTTTGTTAGAGATTTTAAATGGATCATACTTCCGCTGCAATTTTTTTTGACTTTCTTTATGTTATGTTACAGTCCTAAAATAAGTTGGATTAGGAGTATGTAACATGCCAGTGACGTATCAAGTGGACTCCAGTCCGATTCGGATATGTATAAGCTGTCTAGAGGGAAAATATACTTATCTAAAATATCAAATCAGCTATATCTAAATCCATATGAAATAGTCATACGAAGTGCGAACTAAGTGCATTAAGGTTAATCAGACCACAATAAACCAATTCTATATAGACAAATGTATTAGTGTGGTCCTCCAATAACACATATGTCATGAACAAGCTCGATAAAAGAATAAGCTTGGAAAACTAGTCTATACAACAGAAAAAAAATCAACGAGAAATAAATATAACAATGGATAAAGATGAATATAAATACAAATAGATTAATCTCATAAAAAACTAAAAGACTTTCGGTGGAGAAAAATCCACTACTAGTAGACGTAAAGTAAAAGATAAGGTAATAAAATTAAGTCCATGCTAATAAACTAAGAAATTGCAAGGCCATCAACTGATGTTGTATTACTATCTGGTGTTGGTCCGTAAATCTGTAGGTATTCCTTGTCTGCCAAATCTGGAGAACAAATCCATGTCCTCAGTGGGACGTAACAAGATACAAAAGGAATATTCCAAATATATACAGTATAAACATGCAGAAGGAGAGACATACAAACAATAAGGAAAATAATATACCATTACACCATAGGATGCAACCGGTATAAAAATATCTCAATACCGTAAGGCCATGGGATGCTCCCAATCTTGAGATTGAACTATAATTTCTAATACTGATGGTATCACGCTCCAGTCCAAAAATATCAAGGGACTAGCCACATGGCAAGGTCCAGCAACACAACTCCAATGGACAAATCCATTTTAATGGACACGTTAGAGTGCACTTAAGCTATAATGTATATAAATATTGGTCTACAACAACTGTCACAATTTACATATCTAATCTCATCCACTAAAAGAATCATAACACAAAGGGATAGTCCAGTCACAAGAATAATAAAAATAAAACTATCCATCAATAAGGGCAGTAAAAGTAATGTCACGGGGAACAATTCGTCATCAAAATAATAAAAAGAGAAATAAAATCAAGTACATCCGTCCAGTAGTCCATAAGCCAAGTCCAAATGTCTAAGAACAATAAGCATAAATAAATAGAGAAATAATTGAGTGCTCAAGAGAAGTCCTCAGGCACATCCTCGTCCTCTGGTGTAAGTACTGCTCCAACGTCAGCTCATGTCCAGTAAACCTCGGGGTAGCTCACATCATTTATACCTGGGGACATAATTCGGATCCAGGTCCTCAGAGGACAAAGTAATATACAATAAACACTCAAGCCAATATAATAGTAAATAATAATCAGTGTGCTCTAGGCTATTTATCATATCCAACTAAGTGAATGCATCTGAGAACGTACTCGTCCGCTAAAACACCTAGGCATGTAAGTCTACATAGCACAATAGTAGCAAGTAGTAGTAGTAGTAGTAGGTACGTACAGGCCCCATCAAGGTACCTACAATACTATATGGCCCGAAGCGCAAGTATCAGTAGCATGTATTGTGTGGTAGCCCAACGGCACGATAGGTTCTCCCCAATCCCCATGTATCTCGTGTCTCATGTCCATAACACACAAGACAAGTACTAACTAAGTCTCGAGTCAAGAAAGAGGATACAATCAAGTCAACTAACTTATATCATGAGTCATGTCCTAACACAGAAGTCGAAATCCTTGAATATCTCAAGTAAGATTTCTGTACATGAGAGTCGTATATAGTGTCCTAAGGTATATCGTGCAAGAGTTGCACGTATAAGTTATACAATGATAATGCAATCTAACGATATCCAATTTCGTATATGGAAGTCGGCACCCGAATACAACTCGGACACTAAGTATCGTAACGTTCCTAGGGTCACAATAAAGTACATGCAATAAAGTATAAAATATAGTCAAAATCTAGTAATAGCAACAATCACAAATACTGGAACAAAGGCAAGTTACACTTGCCTGTTGCCTGCTGCTGCGATACCATCTAACTGGTGTCCTCAACCGGAGATCCAACGGATCCAAGTTATCCTATTATAACATATTCTAATCAATACACCATCTAATGTAATTAACATAAAAAGAATAAGATTATTTGCACGACGTCAACTACTATGGTGACGTTCATGCCAATGATCCAACTGTTACGTGTCATTGGCCAACGTGCCAATAACCACGTACCATGGTATTTTCTAGTACGTTATGAGAGTCACATACATTGTATTTTTCTTGTACATATAGGCACATTCATGAGTTCCGACACGCATAATCCTATATATAAGCAGATACAACACGATATCCCAAAACTCACAATAACGCTAAACTATACCTGAACATGCATGTTGGCTCTCAAGCATGCATGTCGACATCCATTCATTCTGAATTAAAGATGAATTAATTCTGGAATATATATATATATATATATATATATATATATATATATATATATATATATATATATATATATATATGTTTATTAAAAATACCAAAATAACTGTCGTTGCATGCACAAAGTTCCGTCGCGTGTCGACTAGGTGTTCTAGCAATTTGACGACTAATTTGTTCATGCATGGTTGCCATCTTGCATGAAAAATTTATTTAATATATAAAATATAATAATTAATATTCTGGGAATTATTATTTAATTTCTGGAAATTCATATTTTAATATTAAAAATTACCACATCTATCAAACTAGGTTATTATGGTTTACACATTGCCATGTATTGGTTTCCGTGTCATCAAAGAGTACTTTTTATGTAAAAATTAGGGTTTCTTATGCATGGGGTTTTCTCGTTTATCATCTAATCATATTTATGAGTTCATACAAGGGTTTTCACATGGAAAAAATAAATATAAAAAAGAAATTATAAAACTTACTTGATCGTGATTACGGCGGAGTTTTTTCTTGCGACATGGACCTTTTGGAGAGCCAAACGGACTCCAAACTCCACGAAACTTGAGAAAACTCTTGGGAGATTCAAATATGATGTAAATTTAGAGTTTTAAGGGGGGGGATTCTATAGTGCCCAACTCTATGTTGTCACTATGTACAAGGGATATCGATTTGCTGACTCAAAAAAGAAACCTTCTTGAAGAGCTCCTTGTTGAACCAGGAGATGACTGATCTAGATGAGTGGGCAGAATTTTTTTTTCTGATTCTTGCATGCCTTAATAATAAATTTGAGTTTTATAATGCCTGTTGCTAAGAAGATTATTGTTTTCGTTGCATTAATAATATAACTGCATGCTTAGCTAGAACTTGAATGCTTGTCAATAGAAGAATATTGCCATGCTAAAAGAAGAGTAAGAGATTACTTAAACATGTTTCCATATCTGTTATGTTTTGATAGAACTACTTCATTCTTAGACTTGTTCAGAGAGATGGCGGCTAGTCCGCACAGAGATAGAAGAGAAGAGATAGATGGTCTGCTTGTTCATTTCGTCTGCATCATAGAGTTCATCTGATAATATTTCATGCATTCGCATCGGTCGAACAATGGCTATTAGTGAAGAGCTGAACCTTGGTCCCGATTGCTATTATGTTAGTAAAGAGCAACCATGAGTCACAGCTTCTAATAGCATCATATAAAAGAGTCATTGGTTAGCTGGATTACCGCTACTGATCCTGAGTTTCTCGGGGACCAAAAGCATATAGATAGTTTATCTTGTTTACTTGATTGAAAGATAGTCCATTAAATGCTGCATTATTCCTAGAGTCTTTGAGTATAGCTCATGAGACACGCTGTGCACACCCTGATTGGTACATCGTGCTTGAACTGGTTGCCTTGTATGCTTGGTTGTTTTGAACATGAACTCTGATTTCAAAGATATTTCCAAAAGAAGTAATATGACTCCGTTCCTGTACTACATGTAACTAACGTAGGTAAAACTAGAAAGATCACTTGTAATGTAATATTTTATCACATACTTATTTAATGTTGGTTTTAGTGAATGTTGATTCTGTTCTTTGATTTTAGACTCACTAGTACTTTCTCCAAAGTGCTGATCCACCAACAGTTTGCTTGTTCGCAGGTGCGGGATCGTCTGAGGAAGCGATAGCTGTATCTCATCCCCAAGACCTGGAAATCTGGTTTCGATGCCTTGAGCCGTATCGATTATTTTAAACTGCTTTTGTATAGGGGGACATAATGTATGGAACGATGCCATTGTATTCAGAGAACCTTGTGCCTTGAGATTTGCCCCGTATACTCAGATGGATTATTGTTTGCAATACTGTCCCTTCGCTGCGTACTTGATCAATTCGATGATAGCCATAAAATTTAACGATGTTGCCTTGTGCGGGCGCAACCCCAGGCTCGTATGACATCACGTTCCGATGGAAACGATCGACCCGCAGGAGCGCTGACGCGATAATTAGCGTCCAGCGAGGGCTCGGGGTATGACAGAATGGTATCAGAGCATATCAGAGCAACTCGATCTTCTGGCCTTACGCCCATTTTGCTGTTGTTCTTAGATGACAATTCCTTGCCTTTGATATTGTTGCTGAGTTGAGCGTTTCATACAATAAGTCCATAGATATTCTCAAAGATGCACGCAAAAGTTTTCTGGATTTGATTTATTGCTTGAGAGTTGTACTTTTGTGCTTGTGTTTTGCTAGAGTTTTCGATTGAGGATGGTGAGGGATGAGGACTATCACTGCTCTAGATATTGAATATTTCTTCTTAAAGTTTCGAGGATGAAACTTTTTTTTGGTGGGTAAGTATGTAGTGCCCCGTCCTGCGTTGGCACTATGTACAAGAGATATCGATTTGTTGACTCAAAAAATAAACCTTCTTGAAGAGCTCCTTGTTGAACCGGGAGATGACTGATCAAGGTGAGTGGACAAAACTTCGTTCTCGGATTCTTGCACGCCTTAATAATGAATCTGAGTTTTATAATGTCTGTTGCTGAGAAGATTATTAATTTATGTTGCATGAATAATAGAACTGCATGCTTAGCTAGAACTTGAATGCTTGTCAATAGAAGAACCTTGCCATGCTAATAAGAAGAGTAAGAGATTGCTCAAACATGTTTCCATATCACTTGTGTTTTGATAGAACTACTTCATATTTGGACTTATTCCGAGAGATGGCGGCCAGTCTGCACAAAGATAAAAGAGAAGAGATAGATGATCTGCTTGTTCATTTTGTCTGTATCATAGAGTTTATCTGATAGAGTTTTATGCATTCGTATCGGTCGGACAATGGCTATTAGTGAAGAGCTGAACCTTGGTCCCGGCTTCTATTATGTTAGTGGAGAGCAACCATGAGTCACAACTGCTAATAACATCAGATAAAAGAGTCATTGGTTAGCTGGATTACCACTACTGATCCTGAGTTTCTCGGGGACCGAAAGAATATAGATAGTTCATCTTGTTTGATTTATTGAAAGATAGTCCACTAAATGATGTATTGTCCCTAGAGTCTTTGAGTATAGCTCACGAGACACGCTGTGCATACCCTGATTGGTACATCGTGCTTGAACTGGTTACCTTGTATGCTTGGTTGTTTTGAACATGAACTCTGATTTCAAAGATGTTTCCAAAAGAAGTAATATGACTCCGTTCCTATACATGTAACGAACCTAAGTAAAACTAGAAAGATCACTAGTAATATAATATTTTATCACATGCTTACTTAGTGTTGGTTTTAGTGAATGTTGCTTCTGTTCGTTGATTTTAGACTCACCAGTACTTTCTCCAAAGTGCTGACCCACCAACAGTTTCTTGTTCATAGGTGCTGGATCGTCCAAGAAAATGATAGCCGTGCCTCATCCCCAGGACCCAAAAATTTGGTTTTGATGCCTTGAGCCATATCGATTATTTTGAACTGCTTTTGTATAGAAGGACATAATGTATGTAATGATGCTATTGTATTCAGAGAACCTCATGCCTTGATATTTGCCCCATATACTCAGATGGATTATTGTTTACAATATTGTCCCTCCGCTACGTACTTGATCGATTCGATGATAGCCATAAACTTTAACGATGTTGTCTTGTACGGACGCAACCCCAGGCTCGCATGGCATCACGTTCCGATAGAAATAATCGTCCCGCTGGAGTGCTAGCATGGTAATTCGTGCCCGAAAGGGGCAGCCAATTCATGCGGGAGATCGGGACGTGACATTTACTACTTTGGGGGTTACCGAACTGCTGCTACAACCAGCAGTAGTTTTCAGCCTCAAATGGGTGGCTGGATGCTCCTTGTGGGTTGTTCGACCCTTGGGGAGGGAGGCTGTAGGATTTTTTGGTAAGGATTGGGAGGCTGTAAAGGGGTGGCCACAAAAGGGGGAGGTAGTTAGGGTTAGGATTTTGAGGGGGGAGGCTTGGGCTTTATATAGTTAGTTGGTTGTTGGGCCCATGGTGGAGATTTGATAGGATTTTAACCTATGGTTCAGATTTATAGGGTTTGGATTAGACCTTAGTGAGGCTTTGGATTCACTTGGGTCAAGTTGTTTGGGTCTTGGTTAGGTTTGAGTCTAAGTGCACAAGAAGGTTCACTGTCGGTGTCTAAAATAGGGCAATTATTGTGTTATTAGTTTTTGTGTACGTGCGAGGGTTTAAGTATAAAAATTATATATAAATAAGGATGAGTATAGAATAATGTACATATCTCATGGAAATTGGTTTGAGTGTCTAAGTAGGGTATTTGGGCTCGGTTGGGTTCAACTAGCCAATTTATGGTAAATTTGCAATGTCGTTGGTTCGTGATATTTGTTAATATTTTTAGAGCATGGAAGAGATAAAAATAGTGCAACACCCATGTCCAAAGTATACTAGGTACAACAAAGATTAGTAATATAAATTTTATTGGAAGAAAAGTGGTTGTGCATTGCTCCAAATATCCAAGCCATGGCAAAGTGTTATATATACATAAAAGAAATTTAAAATTTTAATACTTTAACCTATTATATTAAATTAAATAAATAAAATAAATTAAAAAATATCAAATTACTCCTACTCTAAAATAAGGGAGTTTACAGATGGATTCATAAGTCTCTAATACCGTAATGCCATGAGACACTCCCAGTCCTAGACATGGAAGACAATCTCCACTAACGCAATGCCATGGGACACCCTCGGTCATAGAGGAACATAGGTCAATAACTGGAACTCAATCTCGCTTAAGTGGTATGAGTCAGGTCAAGGAATGATAACGTAGGGCTAAGAAGATACTATCACAATATGACTATGAAACAAGCAGTGTTATATGGAAAAGATCAAATAATGTATGTTCACGTAAAACGAGAAAATAAAACTAGAGCAGTAGGTGACAAATCAAATATGATAAATAACTGCATAAAACTATATATGACAATAAAATAATAATTGAAAAGCAAAGCATGCAAAATATAATACAAGTTGGCAAGGTATCTTGCCTGTTTTGGTAGGTGGTGTTGTAGAAGCATGAAAAATACGCTGGGAGGATCTACGCGGCATCTTAATGCAGAGCAGCGTAAGCAGGAACCTCCAGAGCCGTCGAACATGCAACAGAGCTCTTCCGCCAAATGCAGCATGAAATATGAGCTCAAAAGACCATCCGCGTAAGTACAGTACGTCCAGGCCGCCCCAGCATAAACAGAGTTCTTTATCGCCTCCATGGCGTAAAACTCAGCCGCTCTCAAAGAAGCATTAAAGCGTACGAGGAACGCTTCGTCTTCCCCGAAACGAACCTGTCAAGTAACGCAGTGAATCTGACCCCTGACTCCTGACAAAAAGTGCTGCACGGCTACCCAGACGACGGCTGGAAACGGTGGCAAACCCCTCGGGACGCGCTCCACAGTATGATGGCAGATCTCTGCATTTAATACAGAGGATTTGGTTAAAATATCACCAAGCCGTCGCTCACTGAAGTCCCCTCAGCATAAACCGCTCTTTCGCGTGCAAGGGGAAACACCGCCTTGTTTTACACAGGCAGACATGAGCTGTTTATGCTCCACAGCGGACAAACCGTCTGCCACGTCAAAAGCTGCACGTTGCGCAGGGCTCGAGGTACGTCTCTACGATTGGCACACAAGGCGGTAATGGTCTTCTCGAGGCACGTCTCTGAGACGATCACACAGGAGAGCTGCAGACCTTCAAAAACATGCCTCCGCATTTAATGCACAGAATGATGGTGGATCTCTGCATTTAATGCAAGGGATTTGATTATATCTTCAAAAGCCGTGATTCCGGCTAAAGACGTCCACATCAGCATTTTGGCACGGTACGCAGCGGCTTCTGCGCCCACTCAGGATCTGTGCCTATTCGGCTTCAACGCCCGTTCGGCTTCAACGTCCACTCAGTCTCTACGACCACTCGGCTTCTATGCCTGTTTGGCTTCTATGCCTGTTCGGCTTCCATGCCTGTTCGGCTCCAACGCCTGTTCGGCTTCTATGCCTATCGGGCTTCTACGCCCACCCGGCTTCTATGCCTACTTGGCTTCTATGCCACGATGACAGACATCGGCTTTTACGCCCACCTCTTCTACACGGGGGATACCTACCTACGTGGCTTTTACGCCGTGATCTTCGTAGCAATTGTGCGTGTTGTGTCCCTTAGTTGGACCCGCGTCATACGCTCATTCAAAAGATCATCCATACGCAGGCATTGGTTACTTTAACCGTCGTGTAAAAGGGTGTTGTGTTGTCCACTCCTCGGTTTTTATACCAACTGAGTGGTCACTGTCACCAAAACTCTATAAATAGAGACCCCTATCAATGGGGAAAAAGGGAGAAATTGAAAGATCGAACAATTGAAGACTCAGAGAAGAGGTCGAACAATTGGAGATCGAGCAAGGAGAGAGGAGATCGAGAGAGAGAGAGAGAGAGGAATCCGGAGCTCGGGCAAAGGATAGGGATCGGCGACCTGGGCATCGTGCATCTACCCTTTTCTACAACCCCCGATGCTGCTTCCTGTCTTCTACGGCGCTTCTTCACCATCGTGTGGTCCAAGGGCTAAAGTGATCGACTGCAGATCAGACACCTATAGCAATTTATACCCAGATTAAATAAATTATACTCCCACATCCTCGTATAGGATTACATTGTACAAGTTTGTTTGTAAACAAAAGAACACGGGTCCTGTATAAACCCCGTCTTGAATACATCTTTCATTCTTTTCGTTTTCTACCGCAAATAAGATGGCGACTCTGCTGGGGACATCTTTCTCTTCTGATGAGGAAGTAATTGCTCAACACGATACGGTATCTATAGGAACCGTGAAGAAGACACTGGTCGTCCAATTCGACTAGTCTGCCTACGAAGACATGCTTCGAACCGGGGGTAGCTCTCACCCTCTCTCCGTCCAAGACAACAGGAAGCTGCGCAAGATCTGGATGCCCAAGACATCCTCTACCATTCCTGTGGACTCTCCGATCTCTCCGATCACTCCGACCAATGAGGTTGTAGCATCGCTCCCTCCGTGCCCCGCACGTAAAATTCAGTCTTCCGCTACGCGCGGTACAGACAAAACTTCGGGCAAAGCCTCAGCGCTAACCCAGAAGTATCCACTGCGCTCTACGCGTAGAAACCAGTCTCCCGCTACGCGCGGTACAGACAAAACTTCGGGCAAAGCCTCAGCGCTGACCCAGGAGTATCCACTGCGCCTTACACGCAGAAATCAGTCTCCCGCTACGCGCGGTACAGACAAAACTTCTGATGATGCCTTAGCGCCAAATCAGAAGTATAGGTCACGCTCCACGCACGAGATAACGTCTGACCTCTACCGGGAACCAGATGAGCGCTGTGATCTCCGCGGGGGAAAACAGGCGGCGGAATGCGCAACTGCTCGGCCCTTACGCCAGCGAGGGAACAATCTGCATACCCTACGGATTACGCAAGAAGCCGATGGCCGACTGAGGACCTCTTCAGCTTCACGCCAGCCTGAGCAAATCTCCAAGATACGCCAGGCGTAGTCTCACGACGTAGTGCAAGCTCGGTTCGCGGAAAGACAACCTCCCCGGGGGTTATCCGCCACCCAGGCGGCCAACCTATTGTACACAGGTGGCACAGCAAGAGCCATGGTGCCCAACCTCCGCACGACCACTGATGGGAACAGAAGAAACAAACAATCCTCTTCTTCCACAAATCCGCGTACACATCTGACCCAGAGATGCAAAGACGGGAGTCGTGAGCAGGCTTTAGATCTCCCAGGCGTCAAATAGGGAGAAATCGTGTGGGAAGATGCGTCAACATCTAACGTCATCATGATATATGAACCATATGAAAGTGGGACCTTTGTGGTCCCACCAACTCGCGACGACCAGCATCCAATAGTCTTCAGTCGCAGGGGGAGCGGTCCGATTGTACAGAAGGATTTTCGCGAGGCTGAGGGAGGGAAGATGCAAATCCATAGGTATAGCCCTCAAGCTCTGAAGATTATACAGAACATGGGTTATGATTTAAAATCAAAGCAAGGCCTCAACTATGGAAGAGGCAGGAGAACACCGTTGAATAGTAATCCTTACTATCGACAAACTCGTTTCGGGTTGGGGTACACCGCATCCCCTACTGCACACTCCAAACTGCCAGAGGGCGATCCTGTAATACCAGAGGAAGGTCCCTCCAAGTCAGCTTCTAAAAACCAATATAACAATAAGACGGGGGGTAGAACCCTCTCAAAATCTAAGTACAATGCGGCGAGGGCGGCTCTCCCGGAAGAGCAAAGGACTGGGGCGTCAGGATCCCGGAAACCGAAAGAGGCCTTTTCCTTCAAGGAAAATGACATCATTGAACTCTTCAACATATTGATGAAAGGAGACAAACTCCAGGTCCCCGACATCAGATACCCCGAGGGAGCCGGCTAAGTCGATGATCCAAATTATTGTCTCTTCCATCAGTACGTCCATCACCCTACGAAGGCCTGCTATTTGTTAAAAAGGAAAATTCAGGAGTTGATCGACGCCAAGGTCATCACTTTACATCTATAAGCAAGGGAAACAACCACTGTGAGCCAGGGTTCACCTTTTTTTTTGGTTCCTCAAGAAAGATACGGCATGATGAACCCCTGAAGGTTTCCCCAGTGGATCCTACAGGTCTATCCCCACTCGAGAAAATCACTATATAGTAAAAAGGGTTTATCATTATCCCTGATCATCGATTGTCATCTACACTTAACATTGGTACTTAGCCCTAAGTACACCAGTAGTGTTAAAATCCATAAAAACTGCCATGTCCATCTTACCTCTGAACAGATATATCCTCTCCCCATGACGATATAGAACCTATAGCACAAAAATGCTTGGCAGCTATGGATTCCTATTACCCGTACATATGGGAGGTGACATCATCATCCAATGTCGTCACGGCATACGGACCACAAGAGGACTCTATCTTCCTCGTCCCGTCTACCTGCGGCAATCAGGGTACAATAGGCTTCGGCCGCATGCACAATCAACCGATGGTCCAAGAGGATCCTCTCGATAACGATACTGGAAAATGCAGGTCCACCAATACAGCCCACAGGCATTGAGGATCATGCAAAACATGGGCTACGACTTGGAGCGGAAGCCAGGCCTCAACTACGGGAAGGGCAGACAAACGCCACTGTTCGGCAATCCCCGCTATCAACAGACCCGTTTCGGGTTAGGGTATATCGCCTCCTCCAAATCAAGCAAGAATGTCCTTTCCTCCTATCAGGACGGCTCGTCACCCCCCGACTCACCTGACGCTCTCGAACGGACATTATTAGTAAATATGGTAGTGACAGATCCCTGCGGAGCGAACGGGCCAGAGTCTGAGCCATTCAAAATGACTCTTGGGCTCAACAGATGGATACACAATGGGAGTTCCGCTTCGAGCAGAGAGAACCTCCCACTGAAGATGAAGTTATCCAGATCGACGTTGGGGATAAACTCTCACCGAGGCCGATATTTATCAGTAACAATCTTTTCCCAGCCGAAAGGGAAGAAGTTATTCAACTGATAAAAGAATACATCGACGTCTTCACGTGGAATTATGAGGATATGCCAGAACTTGATCCAGAGATGGACACCCACAAACTCAACATATCACCCGATTCAAAGCCTGTGAAGCAACACCAGCGCCGGTTCCGTCCGGATATGATGGACGCCATTGAAGCCGAAGTCAAAAAGTTGATAGCCTGCGGTTTTATAAGGGAGGAACAACATCCCGACTGGGTCGCCAACGTTGTCCCAGTCATGAAGAAAAGTGAGAAAATACGCATCTGCATCGATTACCAGGATCTGAATGCGGCCTGCCCCAAGGATGAGTTCCCTCTTCCCATCACAGACATCATGATCGACAACACCTGCGGTTTTGAACGCATGTCTTTCATGGACGGATTCTCGGGGTACAATCAGATCAAGATGCATCCTGGAGACGAGAAGCATACCGCCTTTCGAACACCACTGGGGGTATATTGCTATACAATAATGCCCTTTGGATTAAAGAACGCCGGGGCAACATACCAACGAGCTATGAGTAACATATTCCATGAGCATTTATGCAAAACGGTGGAATGCTACGTAGATGACATAGCTGTCAAAAGTCACCTCAAGGACGATCACATTCGAGACCTGAGGTCGGTGTTCAAGTTAATGCGCCAACATCAACTCAAGATGAATCCTACGAAGTCCTTTCTGGGTGTATCTAGCGGCAAATTCCTGGGATTTGTCATTATCGCCAAAGGCATCCAAGTGGACCCTGAGAAAGTCCGAGCCATCGTAGAAATGCGATCGCCTCACAATCTGAGGGAACTTAGGGGATTTCAAGGTCGTCTGGCTTACATCCGGAGATTCATATCCAACCTCTCCGGAAGATGTCAGCCTTTTTCTCGTCTCATGAAGAAAGGTGTATCCTTCGTATGGGATGAAGCCTGTTAACAAGCGTTTAACGATATCAAACGCTACCTCACTCATCCGCCAGTTCTGGTGCCTTCCGTCGTAGGAAGACCATTCTTCCTATACGTTCGAGCAATGGACCATTCCCTGGGAGCTCTTCTTGCGCAGAAGAACGATGTAGGGCATGAACAGACTATCTACTATCTAAGTAGAATCATGGTCAGAGCCGAACACCGGTACAACCCAGTGGAGAAAGAATGCTTGGCTCTGATGTTCGCTATCCAGAAGACGCGGCACTATGTCACCGGCCAGACTATCCATATCATCTCCAGGATCAACCCTCTTCGAGTACTAATGAGCAAGCCAAGTGCTCTTAATTCCCGACTCGCAACGTGGATGATGCTGTTAACACCATATAACATGGTGTACGTCCCTCAGAAGTCTATCAAAGGATAAGCATTGGCCGACTTCCTAGCTGAAGTGCATCCTGGCCTTTCGAAGCATGGGGTATGGATGTCATTGGTCCTATTCACCCGTCTTCTTCCAGGGGTCACCAGTTCATACTGGCCATCACGGATTACTTCTCCAAATGGACAGAGGCGATCCCTCTTGCTGAGGTAAAGACGTCTAATGTGATCAGCTTCATCAAGCATCACGTCATCTATCGCTTCGGGGTACTTCGGAGGATAATTTACGACAATGGGCCTCATTTCATCAGTCAAGCGTTTCATCGATTTTGCGATAAAAATTGGATACATAATGTTGCCTCTACGACATATTGTCCAGCTGCTAATGGTTTGGCGGAAGCTTTCAACAAAACCATTATCAAACTCTTGAAGAAGTTCGTCTCTTCAAACAAGAGAGATTGGAATGAGAAGCTGGGCGAATGCCTCTGGACATATCGCACAACGGTACGAACACCGACATGTTGTACTCCATTCTCACTGGTCTACGGGAGCGAAACAGTTCTCCCCATTGAAGTCCAGATCCCGTCACTCAGAATAGCCGTGGCTAACGAGCTGACGCAAGAGAAGAACGACCTTTTAAGACTTCAGGAGCTAGAAGGATTAGACGAGAAACGCCTCCAAGCTCAGCAGCGCATCGCGCTCTACCAAGCACGCATTTCCAGAGCTTTCAATCATAAAGTAAAGGAAAGATTGTTCAGAGTCGGTGAGCTAGTTCTAGCCGTAAGAAGGCCGATGATTCTTACCCACAGGAGTAAAGGCAAATTCTAGCCCAAATGGGAGGGTCCTTATGTGGTCGAGACAACGTTCTCAAATGGCGCTTACAGGTTAGCCCAGCCTAATAGAGACCTGTTAATGGCTCCTATCAACGGCAAATTCCTAAAAAGGTACTATGCTTAATCTCCTCTGCTCGGGTAGAATATAGCGGAAACCTCAATTCTGACAAAACTACTTCCAAAACAGACCTTAGCTAAAGCATATTCTATCATGTCCGTATCTGAATAAATGTGTCCTGCTGAAGTTTCTTGAGAGCCTATCATGTCCATATCACCTCTGATAGTATCTTACCTACAAACCTTAGCCAAAGCATATTCTATCATGTCCGTATGACCTCTGAATAAATGTGTCCTGCTGAAGTTTCTTGAGAGCCTATCATATCCATATCACCTCTGATAGTATCTTACCTACAGACCTTAGCTAAAGCATATTCTATCATGTCCATATGACCTCTGAATAAATATGTCCTGCTAGAGTTTCCTGAGAGTTTATCACGTCCATACTACCTCTGATATCACTCTCGCCCAAACCTGTCATTTACATTCCGAAATGATGGGTCCACAAAGTCAGAAAAGAGTTCGCTTTATTCCCAAGAAAGAGCAGAATTATACTGGAAAGCAAGAAGAAAAAAGGGTATATCATTGCGGGGGAGCAGTCAGATCATGAATCTGCCGCGCCAGTACGGCTATCCTCTCATCCCTGTAGGCCAAGGCATCGGCGCGGGCCTGCTCCAGCCGTGCTTCGTTGTCTCCCCTGAGGGACAATTCAGCCCTCGCCCGACGAATACCCGCGCGGGAAGCTTCTGCACGATCCAGATCCCGTCGTGCTGCACTCAATCGAGCGGTCGCTACGCCTAGACCTGCCAACAACTGGGAAGCCCACTCCTCTGCCTGAGCGAGCTTCTCTTTCAACTTGCGAGCCCTCGCTACGTTCCCTTCATGCTCGGATTGGCACTTCAGTTGAAGGGCAAGGGCCTCCTCCTCGACGGTCTTTCTTTCGTCCATCTCCAACTGATGTGTTTGAGCGAGTTTATCTAAGCTCTCCATCTGTTTGGCAAACCGCGCAGTCATGAAGTCATATCTGGACTGGACCTCAGCTTCAATATCGCCCCGAGTTAGCCGCAGATATTCGTTAATGGGTTGCTCCAAACCATTAACCATCGCCTCCAGGGCATCAGCTATCCCGGTGCCGTCAAAATCCCGGATCGCCTCTATCGGAATCCGAGAGGACTTCTTCAGGCGCTCGAGATCCAGATTCCCCTTCAGCACCATCGGTATCAGCGCTTTCAAAGTAGCATAGAAGACGCTGGTATATTGCTCAGTCAACGCAGCTAGATCCGATTGGGCGCCAGGAGTGGCCGCGGCATTGGCAAGTCCCCCTCCAGGAACGATTACGGACGAAGTGGTCACAACCGTCGCCTCGACAGGTGGTGCGACCAAAAGAGGCACGTCGACCGAAGTGGTCGCAACGGCAGGCTCTCCCTCTTCTTGGGATATCGAAGCCTCTTCAATAGGCAAACCGGCCCCCGAAGATATTTCCTCCTCAAGATCAAACGCCTCTGTATCATCGCCAGGAGCCGGAGCAGAGCCAGAAGGCGCTTCAAAGCTATATTCCCCGTGGACGTCATCCCCTGGGAAGAGGACAAGGGAGTTGATATCAATATGATGGTACTCTTTCTAAAAAGAAGACCTAAAGATGACATTTTACCCGTGGCCAGCGGTATGTACGACGCATCTGCAGCCAAGGTAGCTAAATCATGCCTTAAATGACGTAATGCGAACTGTCATACCTGGAGAAGGGGGTGGGCCAACCGACATCGCCAAGAGCTCTACCAAGCCTCCATCAGGACACGGTCGGGGTTCGTCAGCTGGAACCTCGCCAGGCATACTCACGGACACGGCAGGGGTTTCATCCGTTGCCGGTCTAAGGAAAGATTCTCCCATCTGCCCCGGCCATACCGGCAATCTCGTACCACTACCGGAGGCAGCAGCGGCGGTGACATCCTCAAGACGAAGTGTTCCGGTACCGCTGATCGAAATTGAGGGTCCCTCCCTAGAAGGCGAAGAACCTCCGATCAAGGAAACATCCTCGATAGGCGAAACAGCAGATTCCTCTCTAGGGACCTCGATGCCAGGAATTCGAAGAGAACGGTTGACCGTCCTCTTCCTCTTGCGAGGAGAAACCTCCTTGGGAGCAGCAGCCCTTCGCTTCCCAGAGACTACCAAGGCCCCCGCAGGCAGAGGCACTTCACACCTCGGCACCGACACCAGCGGCTCATCAGGAGTAGCGAACTCCTCACCCTCGTCAGGAGAAACCGAAGGGACTTCGACTCTTCCCCCAGGCGTGGAAGACGGCACCCTAAAACTCCCACGCATGTCAAAATCACGGTGGAAGGTGTTAACCGCCACGTAGAACTGGGCATACGAATGTAGGATGCGCAGCTCCGTGGAGGGTGTGACGACCGGCACGGTAAAGATTGCTCCAGTGCATCCCATGATGAAATATCGCCATCCTTTGGCTCCATCGATGAGGCCGCCCCTGGACCTGAAGCTGGTGACGGCATTACCCACGTGCAACTGGTCGTACCCAAATTGCCTTGCAAACCGACTAGGCAGGTAAGGCTCGAAGAAGCAATGATCTTCACTTCTATACAACAAGTAGGAAGGCCTGATACAGATCAACCACTTGAAGGCCTCCGGAGAAAGATTGGTCTTCTCTCCACCTAAATCCTCCAGCCTAATCCCCGATTGATTACGATGTACTGAGGGAGCAATGCAAAGGAGTTTCCAGCCGTGACTGAGGCCCAGTGTCAGCCTACAGTCTAAAACTGTGTTCATATTCTAGGAAGAGGCCTTATAATTCAGCAGGAAGCTACCCCCCGAGCTACTACCGGAGCCAGGGGACATCACCCGAGGGTTATGGAGAATTAGCCATCCCATTAAATACAGGTATGGTAATTCCACCCTGGGAAAACTTTCACGCCGAGTCTCATCGGCGAGCAGCCCGTCAGTCATGGCCCTCAGGCCAGCCTGTATACGGCACACCATAGCAGGGAGCAGGCCCAGTCTTGCCCCAAACACCAGACGTACCGCGGGCCACAGGATATTCCGGTGAATACGGTCCGCAGATGCAGTACCGGGCACCACTACTCGATGCAGCCATATGGAGAGGAAATCGACCAGCTGGGCTTCCTTAGACAGAGGCCTGCGGCAACGCCTCAAGTAGCTATAGGCCTTAGTGCCTTCGGGATACTTTCCTACCCCGTCGTCAAGAATCTGGTCCGAAGCCTTGGCGTCATCCATAAGAGCCTCGACGACCTGGGCACTAAGCACGCCCAAACAATTTACGGGCTCATCCTTGCCCTCCAAAACTTTCTCCGGCTTGGCAGCCCTGGCCCGGTGGAAGAAGAGGTAGGACGTCCACTTGGTAGTATGGGCCAAATCAGAAGGCTCGTCATAAAAAGCCGTGCACGCGAAGTAGTGGCACATCAGCTCCTGATACACCTCTACTACCCGAGGGTCCGAATCCCCCAACTCCCGATTGGTGGGGACATACTCTTCATATGGGGCATCCCCCATCGGCAGCCTCGAGATCACTGCCATCTCATGGAGGGCCAATCCCAACTCCCCCAGCGGAGTGGCGAAAGTCCCAGTGAGCGAAATGTATCGCTCCATCAGTGCTAAGTACAGGTTAGGGTTAGGAGGCAACCCAACACTGGTCGCGCTCACAGCGGCATACAGCCCAATGCACTCCAGCTCTCTCTGACAGTGCTTCAAGGCCCAGTCAACTAGGCAGGCCCATCGACGGTTTGTTGGAGTGATCCACCCGTTGCATCGAGGATTCTCCTTGGGATATACTCCCCCTCGCCCCATAAAGTCATTGCAGAAAGTCGGCAACTGGACCGGCTGGATCACTAGACTGTCCTCGCTCGGGGCACTGCCCGGGCTCAGTCCCCTGAACGACGTCACGAGGCCAGAAGGACGGCTGACAAACGACCCCTGGTCAGCTCCTTTCAGATGAAAGATCTTCTCCGGTTTGCCGTGAAGATCGGGCGTCAGGTTCCACGACATCCTCCTAGGGTGTGTCGCATGGAAGAAGGCCGAGATGGGATAATCCCTCGGCATCGTCGGCAGGTACAAAACCAGGTTCCCGGCAAGAAATACCCAAGGTTCTCTCTTAGGTTTCGTCTGGGACCGTTTGTCAATCATGTCCCCAAAGAGAAAAGTTGGCTTTATATACTGCTCCCCATCTATATACGTCAGGGGCTCCCCGTTAATCATATTCAGCAGCGTCCGCTCGCCCTGAGCTGATATCAAAAGCTCCTTTCCCTCAGGATACTGGGGTCCGGAGATAGGAAATGTCACGTGGGACAGATCCTCCAAATAGTTCGAGTGCAGCATCCCGGCAGCGGAACCCATCACCTCGGCCAGTGGAGACTCACCCAAATTAACTGCAAAAGTGCGAGAAAAATATTCATTAGAAATCTTGCAGCATGAGGACTAAGAAACGACAGTCTGTGCTTTACGCCAAGACTGTACAAATTTTACGCAGGAAGTCTCATCCAGAGACGTAACTGGCAGCGTACGATCCGTGCTTTACGCCGGGCTACCAAAAATTCTAGTTATTACGCCGGAGGTTCCGTCCCCAGACGTAAAAACTAAAATTTTATAGTATACACCAAGTTTTTGGCAGTCGAAGCTGTTACACCCAGAACTGGGAAAACGATGGAGACCTTACGCTGGCACATTAGAAATGTGGACGTAAAAGATAAAAACGTCTCCGTGCATCATCTTCCTCAAAGAGGCTGTCAGCACAGAAGACGACCTAGCGCGGTCACGTTCAACGTGTGCGAAGGATTTTTCATCATTCTTTGTCATCCCGAAGGCTCTACCTCTAAGACCGGGAGCGCTGCTTGTCGGCGGGATACTTTGCTCAGAATGAAGTTCGCCTTGCCCGACCGAAGACTCCCTCGCCGGGGCGGAAGAATGGGAAGAAGAACCTACACTCTTTCCCTTGGCGGAGGGGGTTTGCTTCGGCGCCATTTCTGAAGACTCTGAGTGCTCGGAGAAGCAACGGAGAAAAACTCGAACAGACGAAGACTCTCTTTCGCAGCAGACGAATGAAAAGTTTTCTCTCCAAAGCTCGAGATATATATAGGGGTCAAATCGACTCCTCGAATCCTCGGACGGATTCCTCGAAACCCTAACCAAATCTCGCAATTAATAGTTGGTTATGATTGGATGCTACGTCAGCCCACTACTCTCGGAAGACGGATAGTCAGCAAATTCGAAGAGTTTTTTCGTGCAAAGCAGGTTCGTTGTTCTACGCTAAAGAGCTTTCTACGCTCGACAGCAACGGATCTACGGTTTTACGCTCGCAAGCTACAAGTCTATGGTTTTACGCCCGGATGCCTTTTGTGCTCAGTAGCTTTCATGCTCGAGAGGCTACAAACCTACGACTTCACGCTCAGTAGTTACCAAACCTACGATCTTACGCTCGGTGGCGTTTAGTTTACGCTCGGAAGCAGCAGGTCCACAGACCCTACGCTCGGAAGATTTCTTTCTCTAAACAGGCTACGAATCTACAGTTCTACGCTAAGGGGCTTTCTACGCTCGACAGCAACGAATCTACGGTTTTACGCTCGCCAGCTACAAGTCTATGATTTTATGCCCGGATGCCTTTTGTGCTCAGTAGCTTTCATGCTCGAGAGGCTACAAACCTACGACTTCACGCTTAGCAGATACAAACCCACGATCTCACGCTCGGTGGCTTTCTACGCTCAATAAGCTATGAACTCAAGATTCCCAGCTCATCTACACTACGGATCTCTGACTTTTTGCATATCCGAACAAGTTCTCCAAGCGGTCAATTATAAGGGGTTCACACAGAAGATACTCGTTCTTGACCCAAAGCATCCCAAGTACCCGAAGCATACAGAGTTCAAACATTGAGATATTACTCTTTTCGGGTCAAAATTGGAGGTTTATCCAGACTCCAGTCTGAACATCTCGTCTATCAAGATGGCAATTCAGTTTTTGACGACAAAAGCCTCGACCCTGTTCCAAGGGATTTTCGAGAGATTATTCTTGAAGACGAAGTCTGAACAAAAAGTTTTGTTCATCAGAGAAACTCTACGCGGTCCCTCAGTCCTAGCAACAGGACAGTTCCAAATGTTCAAAATGCTCAACAGCGTTCTATGGACAGGGCCTAGTACTCTTTCTATCAGAGTCAGCGTAAAGAATCAGACGTGTCGAAGCTACACATATTCAGACTTCACAGCAACATATGGCAAAGATGATCATATGCAGAGAAGAAAGACGACTTTATTAAAGTTAAAATCACAATTACATATGAGGGAAATCCTGTCTACAGGGATTTTTTTTCTCTTCATTTTCCGTGATTACATATGAGGGAAATCCCTTCTACAAAGGATTTCCTCATCGTCGTCTGAAGATCGCCCAGAAGCTGTTCTGACAGGTTCTCGCCTGGGCGTCAATTCTTTATCCATCTTTTACAGCAGCCAGTCAATTCCTGCAAACTGGCTGACATGGCAATGGTCACCGGCGGGACACGACAGAGTTGGGGCTTGCATAGATTTTGCAGATCCCAAGCTCCGTGCATCACTCTGGCCGGTCTGTCTGCCTCTCGTCACCAGAGGTAACGAGAGGAGGCGCCACTTGCAAGCGGCCTGGTCAAATGTGACCCCTCCCCACTCTCCGAGTGACATGCCGCATAAAGTTGCTGATTATCCCGAGCAAGGGAGGCTAAGATATCCTTCCATGATCCATCGTTGCAATGGACACTTGCTCGAAGACGCCGTCTTTTTTGGCTCCTTACATGCGGGAAGAACATGGTCTTCTTCTTCCTCAGGTCGACCCGACGAACTCCGACGATCATCTCAGCATGGTGAAAGGAAATGTAGGAAGAAACAGGTTAACTCCTCAGCCCTTTTATAGGCAAGCAAGGTCACACCTACCCCCAATAAATCTGCCATCAAGACCGGCCTGAAAGAACGCGTCAAACTTGACCGTTTCAACGCTCCACTCAGAAACGTTTCGAGTTACGAGGGGCCGTTCATGCTTCATTCAAAGCGTTTCAAATTTCGAGGAATTTAAAAGCTTTGAAGGGGGTCTTGTAGAAGCATGAAAAATACGCTGGGAGGATCTACGCGGCATCTTAATGCAGAGCAGCGTAAGCAGGAGCCTCCAGAGCCGTCGAACATGCAACAGAGCTCTTCCGCCAAATACAGCATGAAATATGAGCTCAAAAGACCATCCGCGTAAGTACGGTACGTCCAGGCCGCCCCAGCATAAACAGAGTTCTTTATCGCCTCCATGGCGTAAAACTCAGCCGCTCTCAAAGAAGCATTAAAGCGTACGAGGAACGCTTCGTCTTCCCCGAAACGAACCTGTCAAGTCATGCAGTGAATCTGACCCCTGACTCCTGACAAAAAGTGCTGCACGGCTACCCAGACGACGGCTGGAAACGGTGGCAGACCCCTCGGGACGCGCTCCACAGTATGATGGCAGATCTCTGTATTTAATGCAGAGGATTTGGTTAAAATATCACCAAGCCGTCGCTCACTGAAATCCCTTCAGCATAAATTGCTCTTTCACGTGCAAGGGGATACACCGCCTTGTTTTACATGGGCAGACGTGAGCTGTTTACGCTCCACATCGGACAAACCGCCTGCCACGTCAAAAGTTGCACGTTGCACAGGGCTCGAGGCACGTCTCTACGATTGGCGCACAAGGCGGTAACGGTCTTCTCGAGGCACGTCTCTGAGACGATCAAACAGGAGAGCTACAGACCTTCAAAAATACGCCTCCGCATTTAATGCACAGAATGATGGCGGATCTCTGCATTTAATGCAAGGAATTGATTATATCTTCAAAAGCCGTGATTCCGGCTAAAGACGTCCACATCAGCATTTTGGCACGGTACGCAGCGGCTTCTGTGCCCACTCAGGATCTGTGCCTATTCGGCTTCAACGCCCGTTCGGCTTCAACGCCCACTCAGTCTCTACGACCACTCGGCTTCTATGCCTGTTCGGCTTCCATGCCTGTTCGGCTTCCATGCCTGTTCGGCTCCAATGCCTGTTCGGCTTTTATACCTATCGGGCTTCTACGCCCACCCGGCTTCTATGCCTACTTGGCTTCTATGCCACGATGACAGACATCGGCTTTTACGCCCACCTCTTCTACACGAGGGATACCTACCTACGTGGCTTTTACGTCGTGATCTTCGTAGCAATTGTGCGTGTTGTGTCCCTTAGTTGGACCCACGTCACACGCTCATTCAAAAGATCATCCATACACAGGCATTGGTTACTTTAACCGTCGTGTAAAAGGGTGCTGTGTTGTCCACTCCTCGGTTTTTACACCAACTGAGTGGTCACTGTCACCAAAACTCTATAAATAGAGACCCCTATCAATGGGGAAAAATAAAGAAATTGAAAGATCGAACAATTGAAGACTCAGAGAAGAGGTCGAACAATTGGAGATCGAGCAAGGAGAGAGGAGATCGAGAGAGAGAGAGAGAGAGAGGAATCCGGAGCTCGGACAAAGGATAGGGATCGGCGACCTGGGCATCGTGCATCTACCCTTTTCTGCAACCCCCGAGGCTGCTTCCTGTCTTCTACGGCGCTTCTTTACCATCGTGTGGTCCAAGGGCTAAAGTGATCGACTGCAGATCAGACACCTATAGCAATTTATACCCAGATTAAATAAATTGTACTCCCACATCCTCGTATAGGATTACATTGTACAAGTTTGTTTGTAAACAAAAGAACACGGGTCCTGTATAAACCCCGTCTTGAATACATCTTTCATTCTTTTCGTTTTCTACCGCAAACATGTGTAATCACAATCTCAGGTTGCGCAATCCAATCTACTAGATATCCAATCATGCCACAACGTCGTGTACCCCATCGTACAAAATTTTGCACAAGTTAGATATAGAATTTCTACGAATACTGATGATCCTAAACAATCAAATTTCTTAAATTATTTACTTATAATCAAATACTGATTATAATTATGAATAAAATTATTTATAATCATGTTTTTCCTATATTAATTTCTGATTTGTATATTAACTATAAATTTAAGCCATTAGGGTCGTTTGTAAACATTGGAATCGTGGCACGCAAATTGACACTACTAGAATAAGCGAAATTAGCGATATTTTTTAGCGAAGTCAACAAAAAATGTCGCTAATATAATATAAATTAGCGAATCCATGTAAAAACGTCGCTAGACATCGCTAATTGGCGACATTTAACGATATTTAGCGACTTTTATTCAGTTTTTAAAAGATTAATCGCTATAAGTTTAATTAAGGTCGTTAAATGTCACTAATATGTTTCATTTAGCGACGTTTAGCGACGTATTATCGACGTATTTAGCGACGTATATCTTTTAGATATTTAGCGACGTCATTAGCGATATTAAAGACGTTGCTAACTTAGCGACGTCATTATTGGCGTCGCTAAAACGTCGCTAAATTTGTTTCATTTAAGGATGATTCTCCCCATTTCCTTCGATCTCTCCCTCTCCCTCTCCCAAATTTGAAACCCCCTCTCCGGCTCCTCCTTCCTCCAGCTCCCTTCCTCCCTCCGGCGACCCCCCTCCAGTCGCGTCCTCTCCCTCCGGCTCACCTCCTCCCTCCGGCGTCCCCTCCTCCCTCCCGGCGACCCCCCTCCGGCCACGTCCTCCCCCCTTCGCCGTCAGCTCCTCCTTCCTTCGGCTCTCCTTCTCCCTCCGGCGTCCTTCCTCCGGCTCCTCTCCTGGATGAGCCCCTCGCTCTGTCTCATTTCTCTGTCTCTCTCGAACACAACACAACATGACACGATACGACACGACATAACACACACTAACCCTAACCCTAACTCGAACACACATACACACACACACACACACACACGCACATATACGTATCTATATATATACATATCTATCTATACAATAAATACCCACTAATCATCATACAATGAACATAGAACAACACATAATATATATATATATATATATATATATATATATATATATATATATATCATATACAATGATAAATATAATATTCTAATAGCTATACACAAGTATATTAAAATGCAAGAAAACAAACACGTGGAGTGCATCGCACTCGTATCACACTGGATCAATGATACGCTTGTGATACGAGTCCATCACACAACCAAACGTACCACGAAGAATACAAGCAAGTCTAAAATAATAATTATGAACAATACGAAGAGTTAAATATACATCTACGTGTCCGTGTCAAAATATGATATGTTCAAACCCCTATGTCGGAAAAAAATCTCTAAATTAACCCATATCTCTAAATTATCGGGATACAGCCTACACGTATCCAATTGTGGATACGACACTAGCCACACATAATCAAATATATGTCAATTTGGTCTAATTGACTAATTGCCAAATACAAGATGTGTCAATCTCAGAATTCTTCCAAAATTGACACAAAATAACACATAACTTTCTCTATAGGCCTCCTATGAACCTAATTCAAATTCCTATCGGTAGCTTTAGTATATGGGGTGGTTCCTAATGATTAAAACACAGATTTAGAGTCTAATTAAAGAGAAAAAACTGAATTATACCTATTGGGAGATAGATTTCCAATAAAACTTCCAAATTGGATGAAAATAGCCTTCAACTTGTAGATCTTTGCTCCTTCTTGTAGATTCTTGCTTTCTCCTTATAGATCCTTGCTTTAATAGCCTCCAATGATAATTTAGAAGGAATTAGAAAGAAATTTGGGTGAAATTTGATGTGAAAATGAAGAAATTTGGAAGAGAAAATTCTAGATCTAGATTTGAAATAAAAATAAAGAAAGAGAAACTTTCCCTCCCTTTGAATTATGGCCGGCCACCAAACCCCATCCCCAAGAAAATATGTAAAGTCTAAAATACCCCTTGGGGCCTCTCACGAAGAAATAATTAAGGAGAAAATTTTTTGGTCTAATGGGTTTAACTTAATTAATCCTCCTCCTAATGAATGGGCTTCTAATTTGGCTCAAATCTAACTAGATTTAAATGTTGGTCCATGGATCTAATCTAAACTCATTAGATCCACTAACACAAGTCTAAAATAATAAACTAGCATCTAACAATAAATAATATAATATAATATAATAAATAAATAAATATACAACATGTACAATATTTAATTAATTATAAAATAACCAAAATATCCTTTCCTAGAAAAATATGGTAGTGACAAGTCTACCCCCCTTAAAATAATTTTGTCCTCAAAATTCAAAAATGAAACTACCCCCAGAAAGTAAAACAGAACAGAATCAGGAAAGAACATAATATAACAGAATCAGGAATAACATACCTTAAGGCACAAACAAATATGGGTAATGCTCTCGTATTTTATCCTCTCTCTCTCTCTCTCTCTCTCTCTCTCAGGTAGAATCTCCCGGAGAGTGATGCCTCCATGCGACGCGTACCAAAGGAATAGTCTGGTTCCTCAACACCTTCTCTCTCCGATCCAGAATATCAACTGGCTACTCCGGATAGCTAAGAGTAGGGCCCACCTCTATCTCTGAGTGATCCAACATGTGACTAGGATCTGCCATGTACCATCTCAAATATGACACGTGAAACATGCTGTGCACTTCCTACAATGTAGGTGACAAGTCTAGTCTGTAAGCAACTGCACCGACCCTCCCTAGAATAGTGAAAGGTTCGATGAATCACGGACTAAGCTTCCTGCCTCCACCGAAGCGAATCGTGCCTCGTGTCGGAGAAATCCTCAGAAACACCAAACCACCAAAGAACAAAATACAACCCTAAGAAATTAATCTATCACAAACAACCGATATCAAGTACAAAACAAAATCTAAAACTATACCTCAAACTCCAAAGGTCTCCGATGGCTATCGGCCCAATACCGATGTATGTCCTGTGCCACTCGAAGTCTGTCTCTGATCAGCTTAACTTTCTCCGCTGCATCCACAACCATCTCTGGTCCTAAAAAAACTCTTTCTCCAACATCGTCCCATGATAAAGGAGTACGACATCTCCGACCATACAGAACCTCAAATGGTGACATCTCTATACTAGCCTAGTAGCTGTTGTTGTAAGCAAACTCTACCAAATGAATATGGTCCTCCCAAGATTACCCAAAATCTAGTACACAAGTATATTGCATATCCTCGAGAGTCTGAATAGTCCTCTCTGACTGCCCAACTGTCTGGGGATGATATGTAGTACTGAACTTGAGTTGGGTACCCAAACTCGCCTACAAACTCCTTCAGAAATGAGAAGTGAAATGACTATCCCGATCTGAGACTATACTGACGGTAACCTCATGTATCCTGATGATCTACCTCACATACATCTCTACCAGCTTCTACATAGACAAACCCACTTTCAAAGGAAAAAAGTGGGCCGACTTGGTCAACCTATCAACGATGACCCAAATTGTGTCTTTTCCTCATAGAGATCGTGGAAGTCCGGACACAAAATCTATAGTAATGTGCTCCCACTTCTACTCTGGAATGGGTAATATATGAAGTAAACTGCCTGACCTTAGCCTCTCAGCTTTCACCTACTGGTACATTAAGCATCTAGATACAAACTGTGCCACTTCCCTCTTCATTCCATACCACGACACACACTCTCGCATATCCCGATAAATCTTGTTGGCACCTGGATATATGAAATAGTGAAAGCGATACCCTTTCTATTGGAGTTGCCATATACATACGGCTGGCATGCTTATGTATTCCTAGTCCTACGTATTATGGGACTGGGGTGTGACATATTTTTGTGGTGGCCCATGCAGGTTGAGAGCATATTCTCGGTTACGTTACTGTACCGAGCAAGCCTGCGCATAGGATCAGAATATATGATCTCATCCACTTATTTAATCACCTCCCTTGATTTTATTTTGCATTCTTATTTGATTGCTTGCCTTGCATCTTGCTTGATCCTTTTACAGCGTCAATCTTATCTTTTCTCTCTTGCTTGATAGGGGTTAGAAAGGTGACTTGTACTATGTATATACACTCTATTGTTCAATAACACTATTAGTTAAATTCTTGTAAGTTGGGTAGTATGCCTCATAACCTAGTATCACATAGTCCTTTTGACCCATTAATGAAGTATAATTGAATGACACCAACTATAGGCTTGCATAAGAAGATAGTGTTTACCCAGACTGTAGAACTTAGAGGCCCATACCCCCATTTGGTTGACTTTAGACTTAGACAAGAAGTTAGTATGGCAACTGTAGAGGCACAACACCGGTCTTCTTGGTGAACTTAAATTATTTTGTACCTTCCTTCATCATAATCCAACGTACTTATATTTTCTGGACTACCTCCGCTTATGCTGCTATTATATAGCCTAGTTTTGCAAGCTTATTCTTTTATCGAGCTTGTTTATGACATATGTGTTATTGGGGACGCCTACTAATACATTGTCTAAATCAGAATTAGTGTATTACGGTCTGATCAACCTTAGTGCGCTTGTTCGTTCTTCACATAACTATTTTACGTTGATTGAGATATAGTTGACTCAGCTTGGTAGACGAATATACTCGCCCTTTAGAGATGTCCGAGCATATCTTATCGGTTACAAAATTGTACTGATATGAGCATGTGAATAAAAATTTAGTAAAATATGATCTTATCCACAACTGCCCTGACAACTCTCTTTTTGAATTCTTTAAATCGCCTTGAATTCCGTACTTGTATTCTATCACCTCCTTGAATTCTTTATCATTGTTTTTCGTCTTCCCCTATTTCGGAAAGACGAACGCTCGTGCTTGGTATAAGTTTGATACACGGAGAGTACTCGATATACCCCATAGGCCAATCATATTACTTTATGACTATCTTTTGTAATTAAGACATAAAACATGTAAGATATTTTGTGGATTGAATAACACGATTTAATAATTTGAGAAATTTTTTCTTAAATATATAGCCTATGTAATAGATCGGTAAATTCTAAGTTGGATAGAAGTTGCATTGTCAACTGGAGGTAAAAAAAATTAGATTGTAATCAAGTAAGATTAGATTGAGAGATTTAAGTCATTTTAATTTTAAAAATTTTTAGAAGAATGATTTGGATGATAAGGATTTAACTTTAAAGATAAGAATGCCTTATAGAATAAATTTTAAAATTTTGATATTGCAGACCAAATATTTATAATTTGAGCACATAATTTAAACTTTGAATATTGGAGATTGAATTAACGATTTAAATCTTGAGAAAATAAAAATAAATAATAGAACTCTAAACATGAACATTGATGGATTGAGTTCAAATTTTATAATTTGATGATTTGAATTAAAAGTTGAATATTGATTGTTGGATTATCTAATTGAAATGTTGATAATAGAAATTAAATCTAAAATTTGTAGAGTATAAAATTCTTAAGTTGAAATATAGGAATAAGATTTGATTATAATTGTTTAAAATCTATAGGAGATTATGATAGTTAAAAATCATGATGTAAAATTTGATGTGGGTTATTTAAATCTTCAAGATATCATATAGATTTGAATTAAATTTGGATGTTGATTAATTAAAAAATTAGAAGAGATTATGATAGGTTAAATTTTGATTTAAATAGTGGTTATTTTAATTTTGAAGAGATTATGATGGATTTGAATAGATTTTGTCATTTAAATTTTTAAGAAGCTTGCGGTTGACTTGCCTTATATACGAATGTGAAAATTTTAACAAATTATTTCTTATTTTTAATTTTGAGGATAAAATTTTTGTAAGTTGGGTAGATTGTAAACCCCCTCACCCAAAATAGATATTTTGTGTGTATTTTGTATTATTATATTTATTATAGATTTTTTTAAATATTGAATTATTTTAGAGTATTCTCTTAGTTAATTAGAAAATAAATTTCTTAGTATATATACTTATATAAATATTTATTTAGAATCATTTTTAGGCTATTTTAGATTTTTGGAGATTTTTCTAGAATTTTTGGGTAATTAAAATATAGAAATTAAAATATAGGGAACGTAAATTTTTAGGACTTCCATGATTTACTATGAGACCATACTTGCATATTGTTCCTACCAAATATTTATTTTAGGTTAAAATATTTAATTATATTTTTTTGTAATTTATTTAGAATTTTAAGAAATTTATTTAGATTTTGAAATTATTTAGAATTTATTTAGATATATATAGTCTTAATATTAGATAGATGTTAATTTAGTGTTAATAGATATTAATAAGATTATATATAAATTATTTGTATTATATTTAATTCTATTTAAGATTATAAATTATTGAGATGCACTCAAACTCTATTTTAAATTAATACAAATCCTGAGCCTACTAGAAAAATAACTTCATGCATATCATATCCTTATTTAAACTGATCCTAATCATATTTAAATTAGCCAATCATAGTCGTATTCAATTAATAGTCTCCACCATTATAAATACTAAACTCTTCTTTCATATTTTTCTTCCCCAAACTCCTCTCTTTTTCGTCCAAAAATAGTCAAAATTCGTCATAAATTCAGCCTCATTTTCTAGTAGTTATGACGACTTAAAAAGATGATATCTCCTAGCTCCGGACTCCAAACGCGCTCTAGTTTTTTTTGTTAGAACCATATCAAGGTTAATTTTATGAATATATAAATTATTTTAATAATTTATGAACTTATTTTTCTAGAAAATTCTAAAAGTGTCAGTTGTCCAAAATCAGACATATTTTATTTTTTTGAGATTACAGGAGATCCCGAACTCAAAATTATGAACTGATTGAATTTTCAGAAAGTTCACATGATGAAATTACATAAAATTATTTTTTAAAAATTTAACATACAATTTAGTCTACTGTAAAATTCGTGCAACGTTGACGTAAATAGGAAACCACCGAAAACTGTCACTTGTGCGCTCTTATGGATATAACTCTTTACCGACTTGTGATTTTATAAAACCATCGATTTTGACATTCATGTAGCACTAAAATCTATAGAATTTTACACACAAATCTAGTATTTGAGTTGGTTGACTTTTTGGTCAACTGATTGCCTCGATTTGTGTGCCACAGATCACAAATCCGTAAAGTTGACTTTCTTTGGACCAAAATTAGGGTTTAACAATAAAATAAAATTATAATAAGATTAAAATACTATTTTAGGTTATTTTATTCAGAATTAAAATAGATTAAAATGGAGGAACCTATTCACCCCTTTTGTAACCTAACTTGTTTAATTTATGTGACGGGTAGATCGGACGACGTCTTGAGTTGGGATTTTATTCTTTTTCAGAGCAGCCAAGTTACCTTACCGAATTGCTTACAGTACTTTGCATGCTTATTATATTTTTATATATTCATTATATGTGTATTTTCTTTCAGTCATAATTATATATTATATATATGTTGACACGCACTTGACACATAGTATCATGGGAGGGAAGGACAATCAATAGGCGTATGCTATAACCACTCTGGTAAACCGTAGTAACTATTATGCACTACAATAGTTGTGTCGTGCTGGTCGCTACCCTCGAGGTATGTCGATTTCTGGTATCCCGTTGGTCACTACCCTCGACGTATGACGGCTTCTGATGTTCTAGACGTGTGTGTGAGTTGTGAGATTAGATAGAGTAGCCTACCCATGCCCATACGTCGAAAAGTTGTCCTCATTATGTATTCATATAGATTGTCTTGTACAACGTACTTATATATTTTTTGTATATTATGCATGTTTATTGAATTCAATTGGCATGCTTTTATGTATCTTGTTATGTCCCTCTGAGGACCTGGTCCCTTACCAGGTATAGACGACCAGGAGTATCCGCTGGAGTATGGGCCAGGACCTGACGCATTATTTTATGCTGAGGAGGTCTTACCTTCTGAGCATCTTTGATTATCTCTAGCGATGGATCTCTTAGCTGATACTCTTATATCATCATCATATTTTATATTAGAGATTTACCCTCCTCTCTCATTTTAGTTTTGATATAGTCCTTGATAGTGGATTTGTCTCCATCTAACTATCATTTTTGGATTATTCAGACTTATTATTCTAGTTTAGTTATTTTTTTTATTGTGAATTATTGTGTGGATGATATTAGTATTTCTGTGACTTGTGACAAAATATATACCACATGTGAGTTAACATTCATATTACAGCGTACGTGTGTATAATGGTATCCATATATTGGAGTTGCCATATACATACGGCTAACATGCTTACGTATTCCTAGTCCTACGTATTATAGAACTAGGGCATGACATATTTTTGTGGTGGCCCATGCAGGTCGAGAGCATATTGTCTTGGTTACGTTACTGTACCGAGCAAGCCAGCTCAAAGGATCAGAATATATGATCTCATCCACTTATTTAATTACCTCCCATGATATCATTTCGTATTCTTATTTGATTGCTTGCCTTGCATCTTGCTTGATCCTTTCATAGCGTCAATCTTATCTTTTCTCTCGTGCTTGATAGGGGTTAGAAAGGTGACTTGTACTAGGTATATACACTCAATTGTTCAATAACACTATTAGTTAAATTCTTATAAGTTGGGTAGTATGCCTCATAACCTAGTATCACATAGTCCTTTTGACCCATTAAGGAAGTATAATTGAATGACACCACCTATAGGCTTGCATAAGAAGTTAGTGTTTACCCAGACTGTAGAACTTAGAGGCTCAAACCCCCATTTGGTTGACTTTAGACTTAGACAAGAAGTTACTATGGCAACTGTAAAGGCACAACATCGATCTTCTTGGTGAACTTAAATTTACCTTCCTTCATCATAATTTAACGTACTTATATTTTCTGGACTATCTCCGCTTATGATGCTATTTTATAGCCTAGTTTTGAAAGCTTATTCTTTTATCGAGCTTGTTCATGACATATGTGTTATTGGGGACGCCTACTAATACATTGTCTAAATCAGAATTAGTGTATTACGGTCTGATCAACCTTAGTGCGCTTGGTTCGCTCTTCGCATAACTACTTTACGTGGATTGAGATATAGTTGACTCAGCTTGTTAGACGAATATACTTGCCCTTTAGACATGTCCGAGCATATCTTATTGGTTACATAACTGTACTGAGATGAGCATGTGAATAAGAATTTACCAAAATAGGATCTCATCCACAACTGCCTTGACAACTCTCTTTTTGAATTCTTTAAATCGCCTTGAACCTCGTACTTGTATTTTATCACCTTCTCGAATTCTTTATCATTGTTTTTCGTCTTTTCCTATTTAGGAAAGACGAACGCTCGTACTTGGTATAAGTTTGATACACGGAGAGTACTAGATATACCCCATAGGTCAATCACATTACTTTGTGACTATCTTTTGTAATTAAGGCATAAAACATGTGAGATATTTTGTGGATTGAATAACACGATTTAATAATTTGAGAATTTTTTTCTTAAATATATAGCCTATGTGATAGATCGATAAATTCTAAGTTGGGTAGAAGTTGCATTGTCAACTTGAGATAAAATAAATTAGATTGTAATCAAGTAAGATTAGATTGAGAGATTTAAGTTATTTTAATTTTGAAAATTTTTAGAAGAATAATTTGGATGATGAGGATTTAACTTTAAAGATAAGAATGTCTTATAGAATAAATTTTAAAATTTTGATATTGTAGACCAAATATTTATAATTTGAGCACATGATTTAAATTTTGAATATTAGAGATTGAATTAACGATTTAAATCTTGAGAAAATAAAAATAAATAATAGAACTAACATGAACATTGATGGATTGAGTTCAAAATTTTATAATTTTATAATTTTAATTAAAAGTTGAATGTTGATTGTTGGATCATCTATTTGAAATGTTGATAATAGAAATTAAATCTAAAATTTGAAGAGTACAAAATTCTTAAGTTGAAATATAAGAATAAGATTTGATTATAATTATTTAAAATCTATAGGAGATTATGATAGTTAAAAATCGTGATGTAGAATTTGATGTGGGTTATTTAAATCTTCAAGATATCATATAGATTTGAATTAAATTTGGATGTTGATTATTTAAAAATCTAGAAGAGATTACGATAGGTTAAATTTTGATTTAAATAGTGGTTATTTTAATTTTGAAGAGATTATGATGGATTTGAATAGATTTTGTCATTTAAATTTTTAAGAAGCTTGCGGTTGACTTACCTTAGATACGAATGTGAAATATTTAACAAATTATTCCTTATTTTTAATTTTGAGGACAAAATTTTTGTGAGTTGGGTAGATTGTAAATCCCCTCACCCAAAATAGGTATTTTATATGTATTTTATGTTATTATATTTATTATAGATTATTTTAAATATTGAATTACTTTAGAGTATTCTCTTAGTTAATTAGAAAATAAAATTTTTAGTATATTTACTTATGTAAATATTTATTTAGAATCAATTTTAGGCTATTTTAGATTTTTGGAGATTTTTCCAAAAATTTTGGGTAATTAAAATATAGGAATTAAAACATAGGGAACGTAAATTTTTAGGACTTCAATGATTTACTATGAGACCATACTTGCATATTGTTCCTACAAAATATTTATTTTAGTTTAAAAGATTTAATTATATTTTTTTGTAATTTATTTAGAATTTTAAGAAATTTATTTAGATTTTTGAAATTATTTAGAATTTATTTGGATATATATAGTCTTAATATTAGATAGATGTTAATTTAGTGTTAATATATATTAATAAGATTATATATAAATTATTTGTATTATATTTAATTCTATTTAAGATTATAAATTATTGAGATGCACTCAAACTCTATTTTAAATTAATTCAAATCCTGAGCCTACTAGGAAAATAACTTCATGCATATCCTATCGTTATTTAAACTGATCCTAATCATATTTAAATTAGCCAATCATAGTCGTATTCAATTAATAGTCTCCACCATTATAAATACTAAACTCTTCTTTCATATTTTTCTTCCCCAAACTCCTCTCTTTTTCGTCCAAAAATAGTCGAAATTCGTCATAAATTTAGCCTCATTTTCTAGTAGTTATGACGATTTAAAAAGACGATATCTCTTAGCTCCGGACTCCAAACGCGCTCTATTTTTTTTGTTAGAACCATATCAAGGTTAGTTTTATGAATATATAAATTATTTTAATAATTTATGAACTTATTTTTTCAGAAAATTCTAAAAGTGTCAGCTGTCCAAAATCAGACGTATTTTATTTTTTTGAGATTACAGTTGATCTCGAACTCGAAATTACAAACCGTTTGAAGTTTTAGAAAGTTGACATGATGAACTTACATAAAATTATTTTTCCAGGATTTAACATGCAAGTTTAGTCTACTGTAAATTCGTGCAACGTAGACGTAAATAGTAAACTATCGAAAACTGTCATCTGTGCGCCCTTATGGATATAACTCTTTACCGACTTGTGATTTTATAAAACCGTCGATTTCGGCATTCATGTAACGCTAAAATCTATAAGATTTTACACAAAATTCAAAATTTGAGTTGTTTGACTTTTTGGTCAATGGATTGCCATGATTTGCGTGCCACAGATCATAAATCCGTAAAGTTGACTTTCTTTGGACCAAAATTAGGGTTTAACAATAAAATCAGATTATAATAAGATTAAAATACTATTTTAGATTATTTTATTTTGAATTAAAATAGATTAAAATGGATGAACCTATTCACCCACTTTTGTAACCTAACTTGTTTAATTTATGTGACGGGTAGATCGGACGACGCCTTGAGTTGGGACTTCATTCTTTTTCAGAGTAGGCAAGTATACCTTACAAATTGCTTACAGTACTTTACATGCCTATTATATTTTTATATATTTATTGCATGTGTATTTTCTTTCAGTCATAATTATATACTATATATATGTTGACACACACTTGACACATAGTATCATGGGAGGGGAGGACAATCAATAGGCGTATGGGCTATAACCACTATGGTAAATCGTAGTAACTAGCATGCACTATGGTAGTTGTGTCGTGCTGGTCGCTACCCTCGAGGTATGTCGAATTCTGGTGTCGCGCTGGTCGCTACTCTCAAGGTATGATGGCTTCTGATGTTCTAGACGTGTATGTGAGTTGTGAGATTAGATAGAGTAGCCTATCCATGTCCATACGTCAAAAAGTTGTCCTCATTATGCATTCATATAGATTGTCTTGTACAGTGTACTTATATATTTTTTGTAAATTATGCATGTTTATTGTATTCAATTGGCATGCTTCTACGTATCTTGTTATGTCCCTCTGAGGACCTGGTCCCTTGCCAGGTATAGACGACCAGGAGTATCCGTAGGAGTATGGGCCAGGACCTGATGCATTATTTTCTTCTTAGGAGGTCTTACCTTCTGAGCATCTTTGATTATCTCTAGCGATGGATCTCTTAGCTGATACTCTTATATCATCATCATATTTTATATTAGAGATTTACCCTCCTCTCTCATTTTAGTTTTGATATAGTCCTTGGTAGTGGATTTGTTTCCATCTGACTATCATTTTTGGATTATTCAGACTTATTATTCTAGTTTAGTTATTTCTTTATTGTAAATTATTGTGTGGATGATATTAGTATTTTTGTGACTTGTGACAAAATATATACCACATGTGAGTTAACATTCATTTTACAGCGTACGTGTGTATAATGGTATCCATATATTGGAGTTGCCATATACATACGGCTAACATGCTTACGTATTCCTAGTCCTACGTATTATAAAACTGGGACGTGACATATTTTTGTGGTGGCCCATGCAGGTCGAGAGCATATTGTCTCAGTTACGTTACTCTACCGAGCAAGCCAGCGGATAGGATCAGAATATATGATCTATGTAGAAGCATGAAAAATACGCTGGATAGCTATACGCAGCATGTTCATGCAGGGCAGCGTAAACAGGTGACCTCAGAGCCATCAACGTGCAACAGAGCTTTTTTGCTGAGCACAGCATAAAATATAGGCTCAGGGACCATCCGCGTAATACAATGTGTCCAGGCTGCTTTAGCGTAAAAGAGGTGCTACATCGCCTTTATGGCGTAAAACTCATCCGCTTTTAATGCAGCATTGAAGTGTACGAGGAACGCTTCGTATTCTTCGAAATGAACCTGTCAGATCATGCAATGAACCTGACATCTGGACTCCTGACAAAGAGTACTGAACGACTACCCAGGCGACGGGTATAATGATGGCGCGGCACTACAACCCAGGCTGTCATTTACTGCCATTTCCTTTACTTAAACCACTTTTACACATACGAAGGAATACGCTGCCTAGTTTTACACAGGCAGATGTGAGCTGTTTACGCTCCGCAGAAGACAAACAGCCTGCCACGTCAAAAGCTGCACTTCGTACAGGGCTCGAGGCACGTCTCTGCATTTAATGCACAGAGCGGTGACAGTTTCTCGAGGCACGTCTCTGCATTTAAAGCGCCGAATACTGACAGATGCCCAAGGCACGTCTCTGCACTTGAGGCACAGAAGGGTGGCAGACCTTCAAACCATGCCTCCTCATTTAATGAGCAGGATAATTGCGGATCTCCGCATTTAATGCAGAAGATTTGATTAAATATCACTGAACCGTCGTTTAGTGACCTCCCCTTTGCGTAAACTACTCTTACGCATATAAGGGAATATGCTGTCCAGTTTTACACAGGCAGACGTGAGCTTCTTACGCTCCGTAGAAGGCAAATAGACCGCCACATCAGCAGTCACTCTTCGTACAGGATTCGAGGCGCGTATCTGCATTTAATGTGTAGAATGATGGCAAATCTTAAAGAAAAATCTCTGCATTTAATACGCAGGATGGGGGCAGATCTCTGTATTTAATGCAAAAAATTTGATTATATCTCCAAGAGCCGTAATTCCGGCTAAAACGTCCACATCGTCTCGGCTTCTACGCCTGCTCGGCTTCTATGCCCACTCGGCTTCTACGCCTCCTCGGCTTCTATGCCCACTCGGCCTCTATGACCACTCGGCTTCTACGCCTACTCGGCTTCTATGCCTACTTGGCTTCTACGCCTACTTGGCTTCTACGCCATGGTGACAGTCATTTGGCTTCTACGCCAACCTCTTCTACATAAGGGATAACTACCTACGTGGCTTCTACGCCGTGATCTTCGCAGCAGATATACGCGTTCTGTCCCTTAGTTGGACGCGCGTCACATGCTCACTCAAAAGGTTATTTATACGCAGGCATTGGTTATTTTAAACCGTCGTGTAAAAGGGTGCTGTACTTTCCACTACTCGGTTTCTACGCTGACTGTGTGGCACTGTCACTAAAAACTCTATAAATAGAGACCTCTATCAACAGAGGACAAGGTCGACAAAAAAGAGAGAAAAAGGTCGAAGAAATTGAAGGTCAAGGAGAGGAAAGAAACTGGAGGTCAAGAGAGAGAGGAGAATCCAGAGCTCAGGCAAAAAGAAGGGATCGACGACTTTGGCATCGGGCATCCACCCTCTTTAGCAACCTTTGAAGCTGCTTTCTGTCTTCCACGACACTTCTTCAACATCGTGTGGTCCAAGGGCTAAAGTGATCGACCGCAGATCAGACACCTATAGCAATATTTACCCAGATTAAATAAATTATACTTAGCCATCCTCGTATAGGATTAAATTGTACAATCTTGTTTGTAAACATAAAAGAAGGGTGGGTCTTCGTATAAGACCTGGTTTTCCACATATCAATCTTTTCTCGTTTATTATCCTAAACAATCTCATCCACTTATTTAATCATCTCCCTTGATTTTATTTTGCATTCTTATTTGATTGCTTGCCTTGCATCTTGCTTGATCCTTTTACAGCGTCAATCTTATCTTTTCTCTCGTGCTTGATAGGGGTTAGAAAGGTGACTTATACTAGGTATATACACTCTATTATTCAATAACACTATTAGTTAAATTATTATAAGTTGGGTAGTATGTCTCATAACCTAGTATCACATAGTTGTTTTGACCCATTAAGGAAGTGTAATTGAATGACACCAACTATAGGCTTGCATAAGAAGATAGTGTTTACCCAGACTGTAGAACTTAGAGGCTCATACCCCCATTTGGTTGACTTTAGACTTAGACAAGAAGTTAGTATGGCAACTGTAGAGACACAACACCGGTCTTCTTGGTGAACTTAAATTATTTTGTACCTTCCTTCATCATAATCCAACGTACTTATATTTTTTGGACTACCTCTGCTTATGCTGCTATTTTATAGCCTAGTTTTGTAAGCTTATTCTTTTATCGAGCTTGTTCATGACATATGTGTTATTGGAGATGCCTACTAATACATTGTCTAAATCAGAATCAGTGTATTACGGTCTGATCAACCTTAGTATGCTTGGTTCGCTCTTCGCATAACTACTTTACGTGGATTGAGATATAGTTGACTCAGCTTGTTAGACGAATATACTTGCCCTTTAGACATGTCCGGGCATATCGTATCTGTTACATAACTGTACTGATATGAGCATGTGAATAGAAAATTACCAAAATAAGATCTCATCCATAACTGCCCTGACAACTCTCTTTTTAAATTCTTTAAATCGCCTTGAACCCCGTACTTGTATTCAATCACCTCCTCGAATCGATCTTGTTTACTCTAAAGATATGTTGTAAAATTGGTTCTTCACCTGGCACCAAGTCTATAGAGAATTCAACATCTCGATCTGGCGATAATCCTGGCAATTTCTCAGAAAACACATCCAAGAACTCGGCTATCAACGAATGCGGCAACTCCTTGTCTTCCACCATAGCTCCACAGATAATGCCTCATGCCTACTATGCAGCTCCTCTAGATAACTCAAACTCTGGCTCTCCTGGAGGGCTAAATAAAACTCTACCTCCTCTATAATATATACTAGCAAGGTGCCTACTCAACCAATCCATCCCGAGTAAAATAATGTAGCTCGAAAGTGGCATTAGAAGTAGACAAACACTCAGCTCCCGGCCTCCCAGAGTAACTCTCTAATTCTTGCAAATATCATTAACCAGGATAATGCCTCCCCCGGTCATGATCTTGCAAGTCCTAAACAAAGACTCAGCTACCAAATGATGCTTTAGAGCAAAAGAAACAGATACAAAACTATAGGAAGCACCATTATCAAACAAAGCTAAAGCTGGAATTGAATTAAGAAGAACAGAATCTACGATGACATCTCTGGTGGGCTCGACCTCCTCGACTGTCATAGCAAATGCTCGTCCCTGGCGTGCACCTCCCTAATGCTGGTGATGGGCATAATGCTACTACTGGGTCGGAAGCGGCGGTCCCATCGGTTGTACTGCAGGTGGCCTTGCATGTGTCCTCTGAGCTGGAGCTGCTCCCTGAATTGTACGACGAGGATTTGAAGGACACTCTCTCAGCTTATACCCTTCGGTACCACAATACAGACAAACCCCCAACCTCCTCCTACGAAATTTGCAGATGTGGTCAGGCTTCTTGCAGTAGTGGTAGGAAGCTTATTGTGACTATCTCTGCTGCTGCGTTGCCTGAAAAAATAGTGCCCAGGCTGTCATTTACTGCCATTTCCTTTACTTAAACCACTTTTACACATACGAAGGAATACGCTGCCTAGTTTTACACAGGCAGATGTGAGCTGTTTACGCTCCGCAGAAGACAAACAGCCTGCCACGTCAAAAGCTGCACTTCGTACAGGGCTCGAGGCACGTCTCTGCATTTAATGCACAGAGCGGTGACAGTTTCTCGAGGCACATCTCTGCATTTAAAGCGCCGAATACTGACAGATGCCCAAGGCACGTCTCTGCACTTGAGGCACAGAAGGGTGGCAGACCTTCAAACCACGCCTCCTCATTTAATGAGCAGGATAATTGCGGATCTCCGCATTTAATGCAGAAGATTTGATTAAATATCACTGAACCGTCGTTTAGTGACCTCCCCTTTGCGTAAACTACTCTTACGCATATAAGGGAATATGCTGTCCAGTTTTACACAGGCAGACGTGAGCTTCTTACGCTCCGTAGAAGGCAAACAGACCGTCGCATCAGCAGTCACTCTTTGTATAGGATTTGAGGCGCGTATCTGCATTTAATGTGCAGAATGATGGCAAATCTTAAAGACAAATCTCTGCATTTAATGCGCAGGATGGGGGCAGATCTCTGCATTTAATGCAAAAAATTTGATTATATCTCCAAGAGCCGTAATTCCGGCTAAAACGTCCACATCGTCTCGGCTTCTACGCCTGCTCGGCTTCTATGCCCACTCGGCTTCTACGCCTCCTCGGCTTCTATGCCCACTCGGCCTCTATGACCACTCGGCTTCTACGCCTACTCGGCTTTTATGCCTACTTGGCTTCTACGCCTACTTGGCTTCTACGCCATGGTGATAGTCATTTGGCTTCTACGCCAACCTCTTCTACATAAGGGATAACTACCTACGTGGCTTCTACGCCGTGATCTTTGCAGCAGATATACGCGTTATGTCCCTTAGTTGGACGCGCGTCATATGCTCACTCAAAAGGTTATTTATACGCAGGCATTGGTTATTTTAAACCGTCGTGTAAAAGGGTGTTGTACTTTCCACTACTCGGTTTCTACGCCGACTGTGTGGCACTGTCACTAAAAACTCTATAAATAGAGACCTCTATCAACAGAGGACAAGGTCGACAAAAAAGAGAGAAAAAGGTCGAAGAAATTGAAGGTCAAGGAGAGGAAAGAAACTGGAGGTCAAGAGAGAGAGGAGAATCCAGAGCTCAGGCAAAAAGAAGGGATCGACGACTTTGGCATCGGGCATCCACCCTCTTTAGCAACCTTTGAAGCTGCTTTCTGTCTTCCACGGCACTTCTTCAACATCGTGTGGTCCAAGGGCTAAAGTGATCGACCGCAGATCAGACACCTATAGCAATATTTACCCAGATTAAATAAATTGTACTTAGCCATCCTCGTATAGGATCAAATTGTACAATCTTGTTTGTAAACATAAAAGAAGGACGGGTCTTCGTATAAGACCTCGTTTTCCACATATTAATCTTTTCTCGTTTATTATCCTAAACAAGATGGCGACTCTGCTGGGGATATCTTTCTCTTCTGATGAGGAAGCTATTGCTCAACACGATGCGGTATCCGTGGGATCCGTGAAGAAGACACTGGTCATCCAGTTCGATCAGTCTGCCTACGAAGATATGCTTCGAACAAGGGGTAGCTCTCACTCCCTCTCCGTCCAAAGCAACAGGAAGCTGCGTAAGGTCTGGATGCCCAAGACATCCTCTACCATTCCTGTGGACTCTTCGATCTCTCCGACCAATGAGGTTGTAGCTTTGCTCCCTCCGTATCTTGCGCGTAAAATTCAGTCGCATGTCTCTGGCAGGCCGACAAAACTTCTGGCAATGCCTCAGCGCTAACCCAGAAGTATACTCCGTGCCTTGCGCGTAAAATTCAGTCGCATGTCTCTGGCAGGGCCAACAAAACTTCTGACAATGCCTCAGCGCTAACCCAGAAGTATACTCCGCGCCTTGCGCGTAAAATTCAGTCGCCTGTCTCTAGCAGGGCCGACAAAACTTCTGGCAATGCCTCAGCGCTAACCCAGAAGTATACTCCGCGCTCTGTGCATAAAATTCAGTCTCCTATCCCTGGCGGAACAGACGAAACTTCGGACAATGCCTCAGCGCTAGTCCAGAAGCCTACTCTGCGCTCTGCGCGTAAAATTCAGTCTCCCGTCCCTAGCGGAAGAGACAAAATTTCTGATGAGGCCTCAGCGCCAAATCAGGAATCACAAATGCGCTCCGCGCATAAAAATGCGTCTGCCTTCCGCAGAGAAGCAAAGATCACTGCAATCTACGCAAGGGAAAGCATGCGGCGGACTACTCAATTTCTCGGCCTTTACGCCAGCAAGGGAACAATCTGCCCGCCCTTCGGATTACGCGAGAAGCTGATGGCCGACTGAGGACATCCTCAGCTTTACGCCAACCAGAGCAGAGCTCCAAATTACGCCATGAAAAGCCACTCAGCGTAAAGAAGGCTCAATTTGCGGAAATACACCCTCCTTGGAGATTATCCGCCACCCAGATGGCCAACCTGTTGTATACAGGTGGCACAGGGAAAACTATGGTTCCCAACGTCTGCATGCCCGCTGATGTGAACAGAAGGAACAAGTCTTCTTCTTCTGCAACTCCTCCTGACCTGCACAATTATCTAATCCAGAAATACAAGGAGAGGGGATCTTCCAGCATGTCTATTACGCCTCCTAACGAGCACTCTTGTAATAGTCATAAGATTGTAATTAATTGTTGCTGTTCTGAAGCAAAACGGTCAGTTTTCGACCGATTGAGCTACTCTCCATCTTTCCAGGAAGAAGATCCCACGCATGCATCTGTGAACATAGTTTCACACATACCTAGAGGAGGGTCGGGCTCAAGACGTCATCCCTCTAGAACTCCGAGCCGAAGGAGATTCAACATGCTCCTTAGGAACACTGAAGCTGGGGTGTTCCAAAACACCTGTTCGAGGTCGCAACAACCAGCTTCGTACTCTTTTGATTCCGATGCTGGGGGTCGCCAGTCTCCCGAATCAGATGCCGAAAGTATAGAGTCAACTTCTACAGAGACCTATACTAATCTTTCAATGACACCCAGGGAGATGGGAGTTTATGCCATTGGAGATGACCACGAGGAAGCTTCCCCGTCCGGGAGTGCTGAGCAACGCATTACTGTACTGGAGACATCTCTAAAAGAAATGCAATCCATGATGGAGAACATGCACCAGATGATGCTGACTCAACATACAGCTGCCATGGCTCAAGCATCGGCCCATCCAACTCAGATACGCGTGGGGGTGGACTTACCACCATCCAACACGATCCAAGAGCCTACTCTAGATCAGGAGTAAGCAGTTCCTCCGCTTCCTCACTCGGAGAACGTATTACCTCCCGCCGGAGTCGCGATGCAATCGACTCCTCATCACTCCGTGGTCCCGATACCGGCTGAAGATCCGATACAGGCAGTACGGGAGTTGAAAGCCCAATTTGATGCCCTGAAGCACAAAGATCAGCTCAAGAAATTGGGAATCAACCAACCTTACCTAGCTATCTGGGAAGAGGTCCCTTTCCCTCCTAGATATAAACCACAGACTATGGCTTTGTTCGAGGGAAAAACATCACCAAGTCAATACATGAACTACTTCAGCATGATGACAGTGTTGTTACAAGGGAACGACGCCCTCCTCACTCGGGTGTTCAAGGGCTGTCTCTCGGGAGTAGCTTATCAGTGGTACCGAAGTCTGGCGGACAACTGCATTACTTCCTTTGAAGACTTCCAGGCGTTATTCTTCATACGATTCTACGAAGGAGGGATGGACATGTCTATGTCCTCTCTCATCAAAGTCAAGCAGAAGGAAAAAAGAGAATGTTCGTACTTTCATCGAATGTTTTTGTCAAGCCACTTTACAAATGCCTCCAGGAGTCCCAGACTCGGCATTGGTGGACATCTGCAGGAAGAACCTTCTCTCCGTGATCTCGGTGTTCACAGGACCATATCAGTTCCATGATTGGCCCTCGTTCATCATCTCAGCGGTAGCCGCGAAGGACAATAGTCAGAAGGCGCGCGATAATGGCATCATGATCTCGGCCTCTGATAAAGGCAAGAGGTCATCCTCCAACATCGACCATCCCCGGGGTACCAAGGGTAAAGAAGCTCTGGCGATCAACACGTCCAGGCAAAAGACGGTGGCTACCACGCAGACGAAGCCTGGGACTTCCAGGCCCCTTGAAGTGTACTCTTTCGACGACGATGATATTCCGAGCATATTCGAATGTCTCGTCAAAAGCGACAAGATTACCCTTCCTGAAGTGAGATGGCCCAATAAGACCGGCAGTACCAACAACCCCAAGTACTGCATCTTCCATAGGTACATACACCACCCCACAAAGGCGTGTTATATACTGAAAAGGAAGATCCAAGAGCTGATCGATGCTAAGGCCATCACTCTGCGCAACAGCGAGAAGACGGTCACTGCCAACATGATCTCCCTGCAATTTGGCAATCTGCCTCCCCAAGAAATCCCGGACGGTGTTACGCCTATTTCCCAGACGACGATGAACATCGTTAATCTCCCTCCAGCTAGAGGTTAAAATCACGACCTGCTACCACTAACTACCCAGCGAGGTGAGACTATGTGGGTTCATCGAGATCTGGTGCCAGAGATCGAGAAAAAGACTCAAGCTGCTAAGGCTAAGTCTAAAAAGAACTCAAAGCACAAACCGTGTCACATGATTACGGTACACTCGGCATCAGAAGACGAGGTCTTGGCTACTGGAACCCGCTCAGGGAAAGCCTACCTCCAGGACTATGGAGCCAGCCAGGAAGATGCATCGACAGACGCTTCAGCTGCCAAGCCTAAGGAACCGAAATCCGTCGTACCAGAGGCCGGTCCTTCAAGACCAACTACGGCGGACAGGAAAGCAAAAAGAAGTGCGCTTTGATAAACCTGTGAAAAACATTCAAAACAAAGGTTTAGAGAAGCCATACAACTTTGACATCCTGGCCCAACTGGCTAATACACCAGCCAGGCTGTCCATCTTCGAGCTACTCACGCTCTCTCAGGACACTCGTCAAGCCCTGAGCGAAGCATTGATGCAGGCAGATGCATACTTGACCCAGCTCAAGTCCCCTGACGAAGAACCAGTGGCGTGTCCTCAATGCCACAGTGTGATGGAGGTGGTCCCAAACATCACTTTCACTCAAGATGACATGCTGTTAAAACACAACAGGCATGACAGACCCCTCTATTACACCGGGTACATCGGTTCCATGGAGGTCGACCGGATTCACATAGATCCGGGATCATCAATCAACATCATTCCTCATAGTCTGCTCAGACCGCTGAGGATTCCTACCAGCGAATTGGCTTACACCACCACTACGATCGTGGGTTTCAATGCCGAAAGAAGTAAGTCGTTGGGGAAAATTCGCCTGAGGATCCAGATTGGCAACCTCAGATCGGTGGCTACATGTTATGTCATCGATTCAGAGGTATCCTATAACATTCTGCTGGGTAGACCTTGGATCCACGACCACAACATCGTTCCTTCAACTCTACACCAATGCTTTAAATATGTAGACGCCCGAGGAACAGTGCAAACGGAGATTGCTGACCTGAACCCGTTCAAAGGAGTAGAATCCTACTACTCTGATGCCGTGTTGTATTCTCAAGACAGCACGGAAGAGGTGTCAGCCGAAGCAGAGAAGGAATCCCACCGGGAGCCAGAGCAACCCTCTGCCAAGCAACCTCTGTCAATCCAGGTGAAAGGACAGACTACTCATCCAAAAGCCATAGAACCTATGGCTATCCACCTGAATGAGACCAGATCAGAAAAAAGGGGTGATCCTCTAGTGATCACTTTGAACCAGAAGCCTCCATCCTTGGTCATCAACCTCCGGCGCAGCAAACAGCCGATGGATGTAAATGCAACCAGGAATAGAGTTTCAGATGATAATAAATATCCTCTTTTCCAGTATATTGACGCCCAAATTCCAAATCAGGAATCCTCTCCCTACGACGATATAGAACCTATAGTGCAAAAATTCTTGGAAGCTATAGATTCCTATCATCCGTATATATGGGAAGTGGCATCATCATCCAATGTCACCACGACATATGGACCGCATGAGGATTCTACCTTCATTGTCTCGCCTACTTGCAGCAGTCAGCATTCAATAGTCTTCGGCCGCATGCGCAATGAACCGACTGTGCAAGAGGATTCTTCCGACGATGATGTCGGTAAAATGTAGGTTCACAGATACAGCCTGCAAGCTCTGAAGATCATACAAAATATGGGTTATAACTTGAAGCTGGAACCGGGTCTCAACTACGGGAAAGGCAGACGAATGCCGCTGCACGGTGATCCCTACTATCAACGAACTCATTTCGGGTTAGAGTATACCACCTCCCTTGCAACTACTGAGTCAAACGAGGATATCTTTTCCTCTTCTCAAAATGGCTCAGCGCCCTCTGACTCATCTCATACTCTCGAGCGAACATTATCAGCAAATATGGTAGTGACGGATTCCTTCGAATCAGACGAACAAGAATCCGAACCGTTTGAGAAAGACGCTTGGGCTCAACAAATGGATACACAATGGGAGTTCCTCTTTGAGCAGAGAGAACCTCCCACTGAAGATAAAGTTATCCAGATTGACGTTGGGGATGAACTTTCGCCAAAGCCGATATTTATCAGTGACAATTTTTCCGAAGCAGAAAGGAAAGAAGTTATACAGCTAATAAAAGAATATATCGACGTCTTTGCGTGAAATTATGAGGACATGCCAGTCCTTGATCCAAAGGTGGCTACTCATAAGCTGAATATATTGCCCGATTCGAAGCCTGTGAAGCAGTACCAACGCCGGTTCCGCCTGGATATGATGGACGCCATTGAAGTTGAAGTCAAGAAGTTAATAGCCTGCGGCTTCATCCGAGAAGAACAACATCCCGACTGGGTCGTCAATATTGTCCCGGTCATAAAAAAAATGGGAAAGTACGTGTCTGCATCAATTTCCGAGTTCTGAACGCAGCCTGCCCCAAGGATGAGTTTCCTCTTCCCATCACAGATGTCATGATTGACAATACATGTGGTTTTGAACATATGTCTTTTATGGACGGATTTTTAGGATACAATCAAATCAAGATGCATCCTGAAGACGAGAAGCACACTGCCTTCCGGACACCACTGGGGGTATATTGCTATACGGTTATGCCCTTCGGATTAAAGAATGCCGGGGCTATGTACCAACGGGCTATGAGTAACATATTCCATGAGCATTACGCAAGACAGTGGAGTGTTACGTGGACAATGTAGCTGTCAAAAGCCGCCTCAAGGATAATCACATCCAAGACTTGAAGACAGTATTTGAATTAATGTGCCAATATCAACTCAAAATGAATCCTACAAAGTCCTTTCTAGGTGTATCTAGTGGCAAATTTCTGGGATTTGTCATTACCGCCAAAGGCATTCAAGTGGACCCTGATCTAGAGTCAAGGCCATCTTAGAAATGTGATCGCCCCACAATCTGAGGGAACTCAGGGGATTTCAAGGTCGTCTGGCTTATATCCGGAGATTCATATCCAACCTCTCTGGGAGATGTCAGCCATTTTCTCGTCTCATGAAGAAAGGTGTATCCTTCGTATGGGACGAAGGCTGTCAGCAAGCGTTCGGTGATATCAAGCGCTACCTCACCAGTCCGCCAGTTCTGGTACCTCCTGTCATGGGAAGACCATTCGTGCTATATGTCCGAGCGATGGATCATTCTCTGGAAGCTCTTTTCGTACAAAAGAACGAGATGGGTCACGAGCAGGCTATCTACTACCTCAGCAGGATGATGGTCGGAGCCGAACACCGGTACAATCCAATAGAGAAAGAATGCTTGGCTCTGATGTTCGCTATTCAGAAAATGCGACACTATGTCACAGGCCAAACCATTCACATCATATCTAGGATCAATCCTCTTTGGGTACTGATGAACAAGCCAAGTGTTCTTAATTCCCAACTCGCGACATGGGCGATGTTATTGACATCGTATGACCTGGTGTACGTCCCCCAGAAGTTCGTCAAAGGCCAAGCGTTGGCTGACTTCCTAGCTGCTCATCCGATCCCGGAGGCCTCTAAACTGTACGAGGACATTCCCGACGAAGTTGCAGAATGTAATTCCGCAATAGAAAGTGATGCATGGCAACTGTTCTTCGATGGTACCTACAGAACTGGTCCCAGGGAAAACGTGGTCTCGGGAGTAGGAATTGTCCTGGTTACTCCTGATAAGCTCATCATCTACCGAGCATATTCCTTTAGCGAGCCCTGTTCCAAAAATATGGCGGAATATAACGCTCTACTAATTGGCCTCCAAGTCGCTAAAGAATTGGGCGTCGAATCTCTGGAAGCTTTCGGTGATTCTCTGCTAATCGTCAATCAAGTCAGAGGAATATATGAAGTCCGGAATCCAGACCTCATCCCCTATCACCGAGCAACGGTCGAGATAGCCATGACATTCAAAGGGTTCTTCCTAGAGCATGTACCTCGATCTCAGAATCTGAAAGCTGATGCCCTAGCCAGTCTAGCTGCAGATTTAGCTACCCCTATAAGAAGGCAGAATTCGGTAATCCTTCTTAGTAGAGATTTATTCTGTGTGAAAAACAACTTTCACATAGAATGCAGCTACACTGTGGACACAGATCCTCCCAGGAGAGACTGGAGAAGCCCCTTTATAGATTTTATAGCATACAGAATCTTGCCAGAGGATCCTAAAGAAGCAGTATCCGTCAAAAGACGATCATTACACTTCTATTTCGACGCATCGTCACAATGTCTATATCGCCGGTCTTATGACGGACTATTATTACGATGTCTCTCTGGTGATGAAGCACAGCGGATTATCCGTGAAGCCCACGACGGCGTATGCGGAGCGCATCAACCCGGTCCTAAGCTACAGGATCGCATCAGGAGAATGGGCTATTACTGGCCTACTATGATCACAGATGCGATAAAGTATGCAAGACAGTGCAGAGCCTGCCAGGTCCATGCCGACTTTATCCATCAACCTCCCAAATATCTACATCCTACGATTGCGTCCTGGCCTTTCGAAGCATGGGGTATGGATATCATTGGTCCTATTCACCCGTCTTCTTCCAGAGGTCACCAGTTTATACTGGCCATCACGGATTACTTCTCCAAATGGATGGAGGCGATCCCTCTTGCTGAGGTGAAGGCATCTAATATGATCAGCTTCATCAAGCATCATGTCATTTATCACTTCGAGATACCCCGAAGGATAATCTATGACAATGGACCGCAGTTCATCAGCCAAGCGTTTCATCGATTTTGCGATAAAAATCGGATACAGAATGTCGCCTCTACGACATATAATCCTGCTGCTAATGGTTTGGCGGAAGCTTTCAACAAAACCATTATCAAGCTCTTGAAGAAGTTCGTCTCTTCGAACAAAAGGGATTGGAATGAGAAGCTGGGAGAATATCTCTGGGCATACCGCACAACGGTACGGGCACCGACAAGTTGCACCCCATTCTCATTAGTTTACGGGAGCGAAGCAGTTCTCCCCATCGAGATCCAAATTCCGTCACTCAGGATAGCCGTGGCTAATGAGTTGACTCAAGAAAAGAATGACCTGTTAAGGCTTCAAGAACTAGAAGGATTAGACGAGAAATGCCTCCAAGCTCAACAGCGCATCGTGCTCTACCAAGCACGTATTTCCAGGGCTTTTAATCAAAAAGTGAAGAAAAGGGTGTTCAAAGTCGGCGAGCTAGTTTTAGCTGTAAGAAGGCCGATGATTCTTACTCACAGAAGTAAGGGCAAATTCCAGCCCAAATGGGAAGGCCCTTATGTGATCGAGATGACGTTCTCAAACAGCGCTTACAGGTTAGCCCAACCTAATGGAGACCTGTTAATGGCTCATATCAATGGCAAATTCCTGAAAAGGTACTATGCTTAACCTCCTCTGCTCAAGTGGAATATGGCAAAAACCTCATTCTGACAAAACTACTTCCAAAACGAAACTAGTTGGATCGTATTCTATCATGTTCATATTACCTCTGAATAGATATGTTTAACTAATTTGGAACTTCAAGACCTATCACGTCCATACTACCTCTGATAGTGTCTTGTATACCAATTTTAGCTAAAAAGCATATTTCTATCATGTCCATATAACCTCTGAATAGATATATCCTGCTAAAACTTACCGAGAGTATATCACGTCCATATTACCTCTGATATCACTTTCACCCAAACCTGTCATTTATATTCCAAAATGATGGGTCCACAAAGTCAGATGAAAGCCTCTTTATTATTCCCAAAAAAGAGCGAAAGTACATTGAAAAGCAAAAGTACATCATTTTGGGAGAGCGGTCAGGTCACGAAGCTGCTGCGCCAGTGTGGCCATCTTCTCAGTCCTGGAATCCAAGACATCAGCGCGAGCCCGCTCCAGTCGTGCCTCATCATTGCTCATGAGGGACAGTTCGGCTCTAGCCCGAAGAAAACTAGCACGGGCGACTCCTGCACGCGCCAAGTTCTGTTGTGCTACGCCCAATTGGCTATCCGCCACAGCTAGAGCTTCCGATGACTGAGAGGCCCACTCCTTTGCCTGAGCGAGTTTTATTTCCAGCTTGTGGTCCCTCGCTATATTTCCTTCGTGCTTGGCTTGGCACTTCGTTTTAAGAGCAATGGCCTCCTCCAGGACGGCTTTTCCTTCATCCATCTCCTGCTCATGTGTCTGGATGAACTTATTTACGCCTACCATCTGTTTGGCAAGCTGCGCAATCATGGTGTCGTATCTAGCCTGGACCAGATCTTCAATATTGTCTCGAGCTAGTTGCAAGTATTCGTTAATGGGTTGCTCTAAACCATTAACTATCTCTTCCAGCGTTTCAGCTAGCCCAGTGTTGTCGAATTCTCGGATTGATACTATCGCGGACCGGGAGGACCTCTTCAGTGACGCAAAGCTCAGATTCTTCGCCAACACCATTGATATTAACATTTTCAAGGTGGCGTAGAAGATGCCGATGTACTGCTCGATCAGCGCAGCTAGATCCGAATGGACGCCGGGAGTGGCCTCGATATTAGCGAGTCCCCCTCCAAGAACAACCGCAGAAGATGTTGCCACGACCGTCGCCTCAACAGGTGGTGCGACAAAAGAAGAAGCGCCAACACCGGACGAAGTGACCGGCATACTCAAAGGAGGCATTGTCGCAATGACAGGCTCGTCCTCCTCTTGAGATATCGGAATATCGTCGACAGGCGAGCCGACACCTGAAGATGTTTCCTCTTCAAAATCAGCCACCTCCGTGTCGCCGCCAGGACCTAACACGGAGCCAAAGGACGCATCTATACTGCCCTCCCCGAAGAGGTCTTCCCCTGAAAAGAGGACGAAAGGAAGTTAGTGTCAAGACCCGCACCCGGGGTAAGGGTACTAGTCAGAAACAATGCCCAGCCTACGCCGCAGAATCGGCGGTAGAACGCTGTCTAGAAAGTCTATATAATATAATGAACCACCAAAAGATAGTGTACTCAATCACAGAACTAAGATAGAATGAACACGAATCAGATAAGAATAGAATAGTCACAATACTACTCATGAGTCTAAAATAATACATCAATGAGTCTGAAGAAAAATACAGAAATATGCTGGAGACAAATCCAGTACAAAAGAATACTACAAAACTATAAAGCTACAACTCCAGGGTCAACTGTCTCAGTTGGGATAAGTCCCTCTTGAGCCAGGGTCTCAGAATCTAAACCCACAACATCCTGGGGTCCATAATAGGTAGGGTACTCCTCAGTGTCATCTGGAAAAATATATCCAGTCAGGAAAGGAGCAGAGTACAACCCTAACAGCAGTTCTCAAATAATGATAAAAACTATGTAACAGTAAGTAGCTGTGGATAAACAAGATGCATAAATAGATACAAGAAATATATAGACAATAAGGAAGTACTGGAAAGAAATACAATAATGAACAATATGCTGATAGAACAAGAATACTAATGACTAAGTGTGTGAGTACTAGCTTTAACATGTGATCGGCTTAGGAACTTGCACAAGAGTATAATGGCCTGGCTGATTATACGTGCGATGTATGATCAACACTCACAAGGAACAAGACATGCACAAGAAGGGTATGATCACATATCTACACTAAAATACTCCCCACCCCGACTGGTATAATAGATCCAACCACGGTATGTTATGGCACTAGATTTCCCAAGAAGATAGCTAGTCTCCCCGAGAATCGGTGTCTGTACATGTACAAGATAACCAATGAAACAATACTTGCACCATATACACCATATACCAAGGAATAACATCTCATGACGAGATCCGGATATACCAATCCGTGTAACCATAGTGTCAAGAGAACATGTATATCTACACTAGATACAACGAACATAGAGGATATCATAAATGAGAAACTATCAGAGAATGTACTCGCCTGAAGTCCAATGAACAGTCTCACAAATGTCTGACTCGGTGCCTCGAAGACCTAGATATGGAATACCACATTAATACAAGGTCCCGGAAAGAGAACAAGTCAAACTAGGCAATTTCTAGGTCAATAAGTCAATTCTAAGTCAAAAGTCAACTATGGTCAACTCTAAAGTCCACTAAAGTCAAACATGGTCAAACCCAAAGTCAACCTCACAAGACATCTATAAAATAATATAGAGATAAACTACAATAATTTAGGAATCAAATTAGATTCAAAAAGAACTCACACAAAGTATACTAATAATATAATTAATATATACCCTAAAATAATATATATACAACCCAACATTTATATAAATAACATAATATATTATTACAATTATTATTCCTCACAAAACACATATATATATACATATATATATATACAATTATAATATATAATATATACATTAAATCTGTCAAAGCGTCATTGAAAAACAGTGAATAAAATAGGATTAAATCAAAACAGTTTAAATAGTGACAGTCGGGACTGTCACCGAAGGACTGTCACCGAAACCCAAATAATAAACTGCCACTGCTTTGATTTTCGCTGACAGTTAAACTGTCGCGGAAAAGCGTCGCAGAAAAGCTGCTGTTTCCCGCTGCTGCAATTAATGACAGGTTTGTCATTAATTGTCCGAAGGCTACAGCGGCTGCTATTAGTCGGCTAATTAATGACAGTTTTTTACTGTCATTAATTCACTGTCACTAAAACAAGTTGTATATATATAATTATATATATAAAAACAGAATATATAAACAATATATATATATATATATATAAACAGAATATATAAAATAGTATATATATATATATATATATAAACCATTAATACAAAAATGTACATATTAATATACACATAAACTTATACCTTCAAATATTTAACAAAGAACATATAATTTACATGGCTAGAAGCACACCTAAAATATTTACATTAATATCCAAATAATTACATAATAATTATAAATAATATAATTACACAATTAAACATACAAATATATTTTATAAAACATTTTATGTATAAATTATATTATTTAACAAGTAGTAACATATATATTTGCATGCAAGAAAGCTACATATTATATTGTACATTATATTAGCACACCCAAAATATAGATCTATGCTACAATAATTACTATAATAAATACACAAAATAAATATTTAATATCCATATATATATACTAATTATAAATGAAGAATTGAACCACAATTAATTAGATCTATGCAAAAATACACACAATTGGAAAGTATCTCACCGTATCCCACTAGATCTAGGATACGCATGCGACACGAGTCCAACACACAACCAAATGCACCCCGAAAGACACAAACAAATCACAAATAATATTTATGAACAAATCAAAGCGTCAAAAGTAGATCTATGTGTCCGTGTCAAAATACGACATGTTCAAAACCCCGTGTCGGAGGAAAACCCCCAAATGACACGTATCACCAAATAGTTGGGATACGAACCACAAGTATCCCAATATAGACACGACACTAGCCTCAAACACAAATCTCATGTTCAATTGATCTATAGGATCAATTGACACACAGAACAAAATATAAATTCGGAATTCCAACAAAATTGACACAAAAAGCACCATAACTTTCTCCATGGGTCTCCTATGAACACAAAACAAAGTCCTATGGGTACTACATACATATAGGTTGATTTTACATGATTAAATCTCAGATTTAGAAGCTATTTAAATGGGAAAATCTGAATTATACCTATTGGGAGATGGATTCCCAATGAAACCTCCAATTGAGATGAACTTGCTTCCAAATTGTAGATCCTTGCTCCTCTTTGTAGATCCTTGCTTCCTTCTTCTAGATCCTTGCTTCCTCCTTCTCTAATGGTGAATTGGGAAGAATTTGGAATGAATTTGGTAGGGAATTGGATTGGGAATGGAGGGAATTTGGTAGTGGGAGAATTCTAGATCTAGATTTGGAATGAGATGAGAGGAGAGAGAAATTTCCCCCCCTCTTTAATAGGCCGGCCATAGCCCCTCCCCCAAGCAATTGTAAAATGTCCAATGTACCCCTTGGGGCCTCTCATGAAGAAATAATTAAGGAAGGAAGCTTCTGGTCTAATCATTTAATTAATTTAATCCATCTCCTTAACTATGGGCTTTCTAAATGGGCCAAGTCTAACTAATTAATTCATGTTGGTCCATGGATCCAAACTAAACTAGTTGGGTCCACTAAAATAAGTCTAAAATAATTAAATAATAACTAACAACAATTAAATAATACAACAAATAATTATTTATCATGCACAATATTTATTTAAATAGGAAATTACCAAAATACCCTTTCCTAGAAAATGTGGTAGTGACAAGTCTACCCTCCTTAAAATAATTTCGTCCTCGAAATTCAAAGACGAAAACTACCCCCAGAAAATCACAGAACAGAACTAAAGAATCACAACTAACTAATGAACAGAACATAACAATGAACAGAACATAACTAGAAATAACATACCTCAAGGTACAAACAAATATGGATAACGCTCTCGCATGTCATCCTCTCTCTCCCAGGTAGACTCCCCCGGAGAGTGATGCCTCCATGCGACGCGCACCAAAGGAATAGTCTGGTTCCTCAGCACCTTCTCTCTCCGATCCAGAATTCCAACTGTCTGCTCTGGATAGCTAAGAGTAGGGCCCACCTCTATCTCTGAGTGATCCAATACATGACTAGGATCTGCCACGTATCGTCTCAACTGTGACACATGAAACACATTGTGCACTCCCTCCAATGCAGGTGGCAAGTCTAGTCTATAAGCAACTGCACCGACCCTCTCTAGAATAGTGAAAGGTCCAATGAATCGCGGACTAAGCTTTCCGCCTCCACCGAAGCGAATCGTGCCTCGTGTCGGAGAAATCCTCAGAAACACCAAACCACCCACCTAGAACAAAACACCACCTTAAGAACTTATCTATAACAAACAACCAAGAACAAGCACACAAAAATAAAATCTAAACTATACCTCAAACTCCAAGGGTCTCCGATGGCTATCGGCCCAATGACGTTGTCTGTCCTGTGCCACTCGAAGTCTGTCTCTGATCAACTGAACCTTCTCTGCTGCATCCACAACCATCTCTGGCCCAAGCAAAACTCTCTCTCCAACATCGTCCCAAGACAAAGGAGTACGACACCTCCGACCATATAGAGCTTCAAAAGGTGACATCTCTATACTGGCCTGGTAACTGTTGTTGTAAGCAAACTCTACCAAATGGAGATGGTCCTCCCAAGAACCCCCGAAATCTAGTACACAAGTGCGCAACATATCCTCGAGAGTCTGAATAGTCCTCTCTGACTGCCCATCTGTCTGGGGATGATATGCAGTACTGAACTTGAGCTGAGTGCCCAAACTCTCCTGCAAACTCCTCCAGAAATGAGAAGTGAAACGACTATCCCGATCTGAGACTATGCTGACGGGAACTCCATGTATCCTAACGATCTGCCTCACATACATCTCTGCCAGCTTCTCCGTAGACAAACCCACCTTGAAAGGCAAAAAGTGGGCCGACTTGGTCAATCTATCAACAATGACCCAAATCGCGTCTTTCCCTCCTAGAGATCGTGGTAGTCCGGACACAAAATCCATAGTAATGTGTTCCCACTTCCACTCTGGAATGGGTAATGGCTGAAGTAAACCTCCTGGCCTCTGCCTCTCGGCTTTCACCTGCTGGCACACTAAGCATCTGGATACAAACTGTGCCACTTCCCTCTTCATGCTATACCACCACACACTCTCTCGCATATCCCGATACATCTTGTTAGCACCTGGATGTATGGAATACTGAGAGCGATGCGCTTCCTGCAATATCTCCTCTCGCAACTCCCCACTAGGCACACACAATCTAACTCCATGCCTCAAAGATCCATCCTTTGCAATAGTGAAATCATCCTCCAATCCTGCTCTCACCTGAGCTCTGATACTCCTCAAAGATACGTCATCATATTGTGCTGCCTTGATCCTATCCATCAAATCTGAATGTATCTGCAATCCCCACATCTGCATAGTACCACCCGGAACAATCACCTCAATGCCCAAGCTCTCCAAGTCCTCCAACAAATATCGATCCTGCGTCAAGAACATAGCTACCGGATACCTGCTCAAAGCATCGACAACTACATTGGCCTTCCCAGGATGATATTGCAAAGAGATATCAAAATCCTTCATCAGTTCCAACCACCGACGCTGCCTCATGTTCAACTCCTTCTGCGTGAAAACGTACTTCAAGCTTTTGTGGTATGTGAAGATCTCCACACGCTCTCCGTACAAATAATGTTTCCACAACTTCAGGGCGAATATGACAGCTGCCAACTCCAAATCATGGGTAGGATAGTTCTTTTCATGAGGACGCAATTGCCTGGATGCATAGGCAATCACTTTCCCATGCTGCTGAAGAACACAACCTAAACCCTTTCCCGATGCATCACTATAAATAGTGAAACCTCCGGACCCTGATGGCAATGTCAAAATAGGAGCAGACGTCAACCTCTTCTTCAACTCCTCAAAAGCGGCCTGGCAATCTTCCGTCCAAACAAACTCCACATCCTTCCTTGTGAGTCTGGTCATCGGCTCGGCAATCCTCGAAAAATCTTGCACAAACTTTCTGTAGTAGCCTGCCAATCCCAAGAAACTCCTGATCTCTGCTACCGAACTCGGAGTCTTCCAAGATTCCACTGCTGAAATCTTCTTCGGATCCACTGAAATACCATCACCAGTCACAACATGCCCCAAGAATTCCACCTTGTCCAAGAAAAACTCACATTTGGACAACTTTCCATACAGCTTCTCCTTCCTCAGCACATCCAACACAATCCTCAAATGCTCCTCATGCTCCTCCGGTGTCCTCGAGTATATGAGTATGTCGTCGATGAACACCACCACGAACTTGTCAAGGTACTGGTGGAACACCTTGTTCATCAAGTTCATAAATACCGTCGGTGCATTAGTCAAACCAAACGGCATCACCATAAACTCGAACTGACCATACCGAGTTCTAAAAGCAGTCTTCGGTATGTCCTCCGGCTTTACCTTCACCTGATGGTAGCCTGATCTCAAATCTATCTTAGAAAACACCTTCGCACCACTCAACTGATCAAACAGATCATCAATCCGTGGCAAAGGATACTTATTCTTGATAGTGAGATTATTCAAAGCCCTGTAATCAATGCACATACGCACCGATCCATCCTTCTTCGGTACAAACAATACCGGGGCTCCCCATGGTGAAGAACTCGATCTGATAAACCCCTTATCCTGCAATTCGTCCACCTGCTTCTTCAACTCGACCAGCTCGCTGTTGTTTACTCTATAGACATGCTGTGAAATCGGTTCTGCACCTGGCACCAAGTCTATAGAAAATTCAATATCTCGATCTGGCGGCAATCCTGGCAATTCTTCAGGAAACACATCCAAAAATTCTGCTATCAACGGATGTGGCAACTCCTTGTCTTCCACCATAGCTCCACAAATAATGCCTTCTTCCTGCTCCGTAGCTCCTCTAGCAAACTCGAACTCTGGCTCTCCTGGCGGACCAAACAAAACTCTACCTCCTCTACAATCTATGCTAGCACGGTGCCTACTCAACCAATCCATCCCGAGTACAATGTCGTAGCTCGGAAGTGGCATTACAAGTAGACACGCACTCAACTCCCGGCCTCCCAGAGTAACTCTCCGATCTTTGCATATATCATTAACCAGGATAATGCCTCCCCCGGTCATGATTTGCAAGTCCTAAGCAAAGACTCAGCTACCAAACCATGCTTTAGAGCAAAAGAAACAGATACAAAACTATGGGAATCACCACTATCAAACAAAGCTAAAGCTGGAATGGAATCAAGAAGAATAGAACCTGCGATGACATCTCCGGTGGGTTCCTCCTCTTCGACTGTCATAGCAAACGCTCGTCCCTGCCGAGCACCTCCCTGCTGCTGATGCTGGACAAAACGTTGCTGCTGTGTCGGAAGCGGTCCCCTCGGTTGTGCTGCAGGTGGTCTCATCTGTGCCCTCGGAGCTGGAGCTGCTCCCTGAACTGCACGACGAGGACACTCCCTCAATTGATGCCCTTCAGTACCACAATACAAACAAACTCCTAGCCTCTTTCTGCAAACTTCCCAGATGTGGCCGGGCTTCTTGCAAAAGTTGCATAGAGCTTGCTGTAACTGCCTCTGCTGCTGAGGTGCCTGGTGAAAAGGCGCTCTAGCTGGAGTCTGGTTCTGCTGTGGCTGCTGGAAAGGTCTGGACTGGAAATGAGGACGTTTGGCAGATACTGCACTGCCGTTGGCCCCCAGAAAAGAATCACCGTCTCTCTTGGTCTTCAAACCCAGATCCCGCTCAACCTTGCGTGCCTCCGCAAGTATCTCCGAGTATGTCTCATAAAAAGACGGAATGAGAATCTTCACCTCCCAGTTTAGACCCTCTCGGAAACGAATAGCTCGAACCTCCGGCTCCCTCACCAGATACTCTGCAAATCGGCTCAGCCTACCGAACTCTGCAGCGTATTCCTCCACAGACATGCTTCCCTGAATGAGACTCTCAAATTGTCTCCCCAAGTCAAGCCTGTCTATCCGGGCGAAAAACTTCTTCTTGAAAAGGTCCCTGAATACCTCCCAAGATTGTCCTGCGTCAACTAGAACCGGCTCATTCCTGAACCAGGTACGAGCGACGTCGAACAGTTGAAGTCCTACCGCCTCAACCTTCAGATCTTCAGAAAGACGGGACACCCTCATAAGACGCTCAATGTCCTCGAGCCAATCATCAGCATAGACGATGCCCTCCGTCCCTTTGAAAACCCTAGGCTCCAGTTTCTTGAAGTCCTGAATGTTGCCTGGCCGAAGCTAAGCAACCTGAGGAACAACCTGCTGCTGGACCGGAACTCCTCTCTCAACTACAGCACGAGCAAGCTGATGAGCACTCTCGATGCCCTGCCGTAGAACGTCGGTCTGCCTCTGATGTGCCTCCGACTGAGCCCTCTATGCCTCGAGCATCTCACGAAACAGAGTAAACATCTGTGACGCCTCTGCTGGCACAGGAGGTGGAGGTGGAAGCCCCTTAGATACAGCTGGCACAGTCCTCTGAGTGGGTGATGGACCTCCGAAAGCAGCTGACACTCCAATCACCGAAGAAGTGACTGGTGCAGGCCCTCGGGATGTCGCAGACCTCTCAGAAACTGCTCTCCCTTGCTGTGATCTAGTCTTAGGCGGCATCCTGAGACAAATCGAAAGAAAGAATCAATATGGCACAAGATGTAAGATATTCAAGGACAGGACAGTTTAAGAGATCAAGTATCAACGTCAAAGGAGAATAGTTGAATCAAAAGAATTTTCCTAGATGTGATTGAGTATCTCAGCCTATATCCTATATCCTATCGCAGGCTCGCAGTAGTACAACTAAGTTGTCGCACTACCACGACATCACATACTTGTGAAGCTAGACCTGCATGGGCCACCACCAAAAACGTGTCACGACCCGCACCCGGGGTAAGGGTACTAGTCGGAAACAACGCCCAGCCTACGCCGCAGAATCGGCGGTAGAACGCTGTCTAGAAAGTCTATCTAATATAATGAACAACCAAAAGATAGTGTACTCAATCACAGAACTAAGATAGAATGAACACGAATCAGATAAGAATAGAATAGTCACAATACAACTCATGAGTCTAAAATAATACATCAATGAGTCTGAAGAAAAATACAGAAATATGCTGGAGACAAATCCAGTACAAAAGAATACTACAAAACTATAAAGCTACAACTCCAGGGTCAACTGTCTCAGTTGGGATAAGTCCCTCTTGAGCCAGGGTCTCAGAATCTAAACCCACAACATCCTGGGTCCATAATAGGTAGGGTACTCCTCAGTGTCATCTGGAAAAATATATCCAGTCAGGAAAGGAGCAGAGTACAACCCTAACAGCAGTTCTCAAATAATGATAAAAACTATGTAACAGTAAGTAGCTGTGGATAAACAAGATGCATAAATAGATACAAGAAATATATAGACAATAAGGAAGTACTGGAAAGAAATACAATAATGAACAATATGCTGATAGAACAAGAATACTAATGACTAAGTGTGTGAGTACTAGCTTTAACATGTGATCGGCTTAGGAACTTGCACAAGAGTATAATGGCCTGGCTGATTATACGTGCGGTGTATGATCAACACTCACAAGGAACAAGACATGCACAAGGAGGGTATGATCACATATCTACACTAAAATACTCCCCACCCCGACTGGTATAATAGATCCAACCACGGTACGTTATGGCACTAGATTTCCCAAGAAGATAGCTAGTCTCCCCGAGAATCGGTGTCTGTACATGTACAAGATAACCAATGAAACAATACTTGCACCATATATACCATATACCAAGGAATAACATCTCATGACGAGATCCGGATATACCAATCCGTGTAACCATAGTGTCAAGAGAACATGTATATCTACACTAGATACAACGAACATAGAGGATATCATAAATGAGAAACTATCAGAGAATGTACTCGCCTGAAGTCCAATGAACAGTCTCACAAATGTCTGACTCGGTGCCTCGAAGACCTAGATATGGAATACCACATTAATACAAGGTCCCGGAAAGAGAACAAGTCAAACTAGGCAATTTCTAGGTCAATAAGTCAATTCTAAGTCAAAAGTCAACTATGGTCAACTCTAAAGTCCACTAAAGTCAAACATGGTCAAACCCAAAGTCAACCTCACAAGACATCTATAAAATAATATAGAGATAAACTACAATAATTTAGGAATCAAATTAGATTCAAAAAGAACTCACACAAAGTATACTAATAATATAATTAATATATACCCTAAAATAATATATATACAACCCAACATTTATATAAATAACATAATATATTATTACAATTATTATTCCTCACAAAACACATATATATATACATATATATATATACAATTATAATATATACATTAAATCTGTTAAAGCGTCATTGAAAAACAGTGAATAAAATAGGATTAAATCAAAACAGTTTAAATAGTGACAGTCGGGACTGTCACCGAAGGACTGTCACCGAAACCCAAATAATAAACTGCCACTGCTTTGGTTTTCGCTGACAGTTAAACTGTCGCAGAAAAGCGTCGCAGAAAAGCTGTTGTTTCCCGCTGCTGCAATTAATGACAGGTTTGTCATTAATTGCCCGAAGGCTACAGCGGCTGCTATTAGTCGGCTAATTAATGACAGTTTTTTACTGTCATTAATTCACTGTCACTAAAACAAGTTGTATATATATAATTATATATATAAAAACAGAATATATAAACAATATATATATATATATATATAAACAGAATATATAAAACAGTATATATATATATATATAAACCATTAATACAAAAATGTACATATTAATATACACATAAACTTATACCTTCAAATATTTAACAAAGAACATATAATTTACATGGCTAGAAGCACACCTAAAATATTTACATTAATATCCAAATAATTACATAATAATTATAAATAATATAATTACACAATTAAACATACAAATATATTTTATAAAACATTTTATGTATAAATTATATTATTTAACAAGTAGTAACATATATATTTGCATGCAAGAAAGCTACATATTATATTGTACATTATATTAGCACACCCAAAATATAGATCTATGCTACAATAATTACTATAATAAATACACAAAATAAATATTTAATATCCATATATATATACTAATTATAAATGAAGAATTGAACCACAATTAATTAGATCTATGCAAAAATACACACAATTGGAGAGTATCTCACCGTATCCCACTAGATCTAGGATACGCATGCGACACGAGTCCAACACACAACCAAATGCACCCCGAAGGACACAAACAAATCACAAATAATATTTATGAACAAATCAAAGCGTCAAAAGTAGATCTATGTGTCCGTGTCAAAATACGACATGTTCAAAGCCCCGTGTCGGAGGAAAACCCCCAAATGACACGTATCACCAAATAGTTGGGATACGAACCACAAGTATCCCAATATGGACACGACACTAGCCTCAAACACAAATCTCATGTTCAATTGATCTATAGGATTAATTGACACACACAACAAAATATAAATTCGGAATTCCAACAAAATTGACACAAAAAGCACCATAACTTTCTCCATGGGTCTCCTATGAACACAAAACAAAGTCCTATGGGTACTACATATATATAGGTTGATTTTACATGATTAAATCTCAGATTTAGAAGCTATTTAAATGGGAAAATCTGAATTATACCTATTGGGAGATGGATTCCCAATAAAACCTCCAATTGAGATGAACTTGCTTCCAAATTGTAGATCCTTGCTCCTCTTTGTAGATCCTTGCTTCCTTCTTCTAGATCCTTGCTTCCTCCTTCTCTAATGGTGAATTGGGAAGAATTTGAAATGAATTTGATAGGGAATTGGATTGGGAATGGAGGGAATTTGGTAGTGGGAGAATTCTAGATCTAGATTTGGAATGAGATGAGAGGAGAGAGAAATTTCCCCCCCTCTTTAATAGGCCGGCCATAGCCCCTCCTCCAAGCAATTGTAAAATGTCCAATGTACCCCTTGGGGCCTCTCATGAAGAAATAATTAAGGAAGGAAGCTTCTAGTCTAATCATTTAATTAATTTAATCCATCTCCTTAACTATGGGCTTTCTAAATGGGCCAAGTCTAACTAATTAATTCATGTTGGTCCATGGGTCCAAACTAAACTAGTTGGGTCCACTAAAATAAGTCTAAAATAATTAAATAATAACTAACAATAATTAAATAATACAACAAATAATTATTTACCATGCACAATATTTATTTAAATAGGAAATTACCAAAATACCATTTCCTAGAAAATGTGGTAGTGACAGTTAATATCAGCATAATGTTAACTTTTCTAAAAGAAAAGGCGTAAAGACGACATTTACCCATGGCCGACGGCATATATGTCGCATCTGCGGCCTGTACAGCTAAATCATTCCTTAATAATGCTAGGCAAGCTATCATACCTGGAGAAGGGGGTGCTCTAAGGAGCACTGGCGAATGCTCTTCCAGGTCCTCGTAAAATTCCAACCGAGGCTCATCGGCTGGAATCTCGCCAGGTGCGCTTACAGGCACGACAGGGGTCCCTCCCGATGCCGATCCGCATAAAGGTATACTCAGCCCCGAAGGCGACCTCGTTCCACTACCTGAAGCAGTAGCAGCAACGGCAGCCTCCAGCAGAGATTCTCCGGCACCACCAGCCGGAATATTAGAGGGTCCCTCTCTAAAAGGCGAGGAACCTCCAATCAAAGAATCATCCCCAACATGGGGAGATGCAGGCTCACTTCCAGGAGCCTCAATACCAGGAATTCGGAGAGGACGATTAACCATCTTCTTCTTCCTCTTGCGAGGGAAAGTCTCCTTCGGAGTAGGAGCCCTTCGCTTTCCGGAGATTACCAAAGGGCCTGCAGGCAGACGTACTTCACCCTTCGATACCGCCAACAGAGGCTCATCTGGAGTGACGGACTCCTCACCCTCGTCAGAAGAAACCAAAGGGACTTTGACTCTTCCCCCAGACTTGGAAGAGGGTACCCTAAAACTTCCATGCATATCAAAATCGCGATGGAAGGTGTTCGTTGCCACATAGAACTGGGATACGAGTGCAGGATGCGCAGCTCTGTGGAGAGTGTAATGACCGGCATAGTAAAACTTGCTCCAGTGCAACCCATGAGGAAGTATTGCCAGCCTCTCGCTCCATCAATGAGTCCACCCCTGGACCGAAAGCTGGTGACAGCGTTGCCCACGTGCAACTGATCATACCCAAACTGCCTGGCAAACCGACTAGACAGGTAGGGATCCAAGAAGCAATGGTCTTCATTCCTATACAGTAGATGGGAAGGTCTAATGCAGACCAACCAATTAAAAGCTTCAGGAGAAAGATTGGTCTTCTCTCTACCTGAATCCTCAAGCCTAATCCCCAATTGATTGCGATGTACGAAGGGGACAGTGCAGAAAAGCTTCCAGCTGTGACTGAAGCCCAGCACCCGCCGGCAGTCTAGAACCGTGGTCATATTCTAGGAAGACTTCTGGTAGTTCAACAAGAAACTAGCCCCCGAACTACTGCCGGAGCCGGGAGACATAACCCTGGGGTTATGAAGAATTAACCATCCTATCAAATACAGGTATGGTAATTCTACCATGGGAAAGCTATCACGTCGAGTTTCATCGGCGAGCAGCCCGTCAGTCATGGCCCTCAGGCCAGCTTGTATACGACATACCATGGCGGAAAGCAAGCCCAGTCTAGCCCCGAACACCAGACGCACTGCAGGCCACAGCGTGTTGCGGTGAATGCAGTCCGCAGATGCGACGCCAGGTACCACCACTCGGCGCAGCCATATGGAGAGGAAGCCAGCCAGTTGAGCTTCCCTGGATAGAGGCCTGCGACAGTGCCTCAAATAACTATAGGCCTTAGTGCCTACAGGATACTGTCATATCCCTTTGTCGAGGATCAAGTCCGGAGCCCCAGCGTCTACCATGAGATCGTCGACTACCTGAGCATTAAGCGCGCTCAGAGGATTCACAGGCTGATCCTTGCCCTCCAATACCTTCTCCGGCTTAGCAGTCCTGGACCGGTGAAAGAAGAGGTAGGACATCCATTTATTGATGTGAGCCAAATCTGAGGGCTCATCATAAAAAGCGGTGCAAGCGAGGTAGTGGCACATCAGCTCCTGGTACACCTCCACTACCCGAGAGTCTGAATCCCCCAGCTCCCGGTTCATGGGAACATACTCTTCATATGGAGTATCCTCCATCGGCAGTCTCGAGATCTCTGCCATCTCATGGAGGGCCAATCCCAACTCCCACAGTGGAGTGACGAAAGTCCCAGTGAGTGAAATATATCGTGCCATCAGTGCCAGAAATAGGTTGGGGTTAGGAGGTAACCCTACACTGGTAGCACACACAGCTGTAAACAGACCAATGCTCTCCAACTCGGTCTGAAAATGCTTCAGGGCCCAATCAGCTAAACGAGCCCATCGAAGGTTTGAAGGGGTGATCCACCCACCGCACCGAGGGTTCACCTTAGGGTATACTCCCCCGTGCCCCATAAAATCATTGCAGAAAGTCGGTAATTGGACCGGCTAGATCACCAAGCTGTCTTCACTCGGGACACTGCCCGGGTACAGTCCCCTGAACATCGTCACATTGCCGGAAGGGCGGCTGACAAACGACCCCTGGTCAGCTCCTTTTAGATGAAAGATCTTCCCCGGCCTGCCGTGAAGATCGGGATTCAGCGTTCACAACATCCTCCTAGGATGTGTAGCATGAAAGAAAGCCGAGATGGGATAGTCTCTCGGCATCTTGGGCAGATACAAAACCAAGCTCCAGGCAGAAAAAACCCAGAGTTCTCTCTTGGGCTTCGTTTGGGACTGCTTGTTGATCATGTCCCCGAAGAGGAAAGCCAGCTTTAGGTACTGGTCCCCGTCTATGTACGTCAGGGGCTCCCCGTTGATCAAGTTCAGCAGCGTTCGCTCGCCCTGAGCCGATATCAAAATTTTCCTTCCTTCGGGATACTGGGGCCCGGAGATATGAAATGTCACGTGTGACAGATCCTCCAGATAGTTGGAGTGCAGCATCCCGGCGGCAGAACCCATCACATCGGCTAGCAGAGACACATGCAAGTCAACTGCAAGAGTGCAAGAAAATACGTCAGACATTACAGATCTTGCAGCATACGCCAAAAATCAACAATCTTTGCTTTACGTCAAGACCGTAAAAACTTGACCATTACGCTGGAATCCATTTCCTAAAGCGTAAAGTTCAAGGTTGGCAGTATACAGTCTGTGCTTTACGCCAGACTGATAAAGTTGAGGTATCACGCCAGAATCTTTATCCAAAAGCGTAACACTCAAATTTTATACGCCAACTTTCGACAGTCAAAGCTTTTACGCCAGACTGCGAAAATATGGAGTTTTTGCGCTGACACATTAGAAATGTGGGCATAAAATATGAAGCGTCTCTGTGCATCATCTTCCTCAAAGAGGCTATCAGCACAGAAGACGACCTAGCGCGGTCACGTACAACGTGTGCGAAGGATTTTCAGTCGTTCTTTTTCGTCCCAAAAGCTCTACCTTTAAGGCCGGGTGCACTGCTCGTCGGCGGGATACTTCGCTCAGAATGAAGTTTGCCTTGCCCGACCGAAGACGCTCTCACTTGAGCAGAAGAACGAGAAGAAGAATTAACCTTCTTTCCCTTAGTGGAGGCGGATTGTTTCGAGGCCATTATTGAAAGCTTTGAAATCTCGGAGAAGAAACGAAGAAAAACTCGAACAGACGAAGGCTTTCTTTCGCAGAAGACGGATGAAATGTTTTTCTCTCAGAAACTTGGGATATATATAGAGTTCGGATGGACTCCTCGAATACCGAACCAAATCTCCTAATTAATATTCGGTTATGATTGGGTACTACCTCAGCCTATTACTCAGAGAAGGCGGACAGTCAGCGAAATTCAAAAAGTTTTCGCACAAAGCAGATTCGTGGTTCTTACGCTAAGGAGCTTTCTACGCTCGACAGCTACAGATCTACGGTTTTACGCTCACAGGCTACAAGTCTATGGTTTTACGCCCGGATGCCTTTGTGCTCGGTAGCTTTTACGCTCGAGAGGCTACAAACCTACGACTTCACGCTCAGCAGCTACAAATCTAAGATCTCACGCTCGGTGGCGCTTAGTTTACGCTCAGAGGCAACAGATCCACAATTTCACGCTCAGAAGATTTCCTTTTCATAAGCTACAAATCTACAGTTCTGCACCAAGGAGCTTTCTATGCTCGACAGCTACAAATCTACGGTTTTACGTTCAATGGCTACAAGTCTATGGTTTTACGCCCGGATGCTCTCATGCTCGGTAGCTTTTATGCTCGAGAGGCTACAAACCTACGACTTCACGCTCAGGAACTACAAGTCTATGATTTCACGCTCGGTGGCGTTTAGTTTATGCTCAGAGGCTGCAAACTTATGATTTCACGCTCTATGACTTTCCGCACATCTGAAAGATACGCCGGACAGAGTACGCGTACATCTGAATGATTCTCAAGGCGGTCAATTGCAGGAGTTCACACAGAAGATACTCCTTCTTGACCTCAAGATACCCCAAGTACCCGAAGCATACAGAGTTCAATATTGAAAATTACTCTTCTTCATGGGTCGATTCGAAGTTCATCCAGAATTCAGTCTGAATATTTCATCTACAAATTCAAGATGGCGACTCAGTTTGACAGCCATTTCTCGCCCTGTTCCAAGGGACTTTCGAGAAATCATTCTTGAAGATGATGTCTGAACAAAAATTCTGTTTATCAGAAATAATAGTTCAGAATTCTACGTGGTTCCTCATTCCTAAACAGAAGGACAGTTCGAGCACTCGACTTCTAAAGCGGCTTTCTGCGCGTCCTTAGTTATGCGTAAAAGACAGGACAGGACCTAGCACTCTTTCTACACAGAGTCGGCGTAAAGAATCAGACGTGTCGAAGCTACACATATTCAGACTTCACAGTAAAGTATGGCAACATGATCATATGCAAAGAAGAAAGACGATTTTATTAAAATTAAAAGCATGATTACATGAGGGAAATCCAGTCTACAAGGGTTTTCTTCATTTTCATGACTACATATGAGGGAAATCCCGTCTACAAAGGGCTTCCTCATCATCGTCTAAAGATCGCGCCCATAATCTGTTCTGCCAGGTTCTCGCCAGGGCGAGATTCTTCATCTATCTTCTCCAGCAGTCAGTCAGTAACCGCAAACTGACTGACATATTGGTCAAATGGCGGAAGGATACAAAACTGGGCATAGACCCATCCTCCAACAGAAGAAAAGCAGGGTAACTCTGCTTTCCTAGAGATAGAGCCGTGATAGATTATGTTGAGGTATTTTCACCTAATCCAATCCTGGACAGCAGCCAGTTTGCCTGCTCTCCTCCACGGAGGTAACGGGAGAAGGCACCACTTGCAAGCTGCCTGGTCAAAAATGACCCTTCTTCTCTCCCGAAGAACCACCATATAAAGTTGTTGATCATTCCGAGCAAAGGAGGCTATGATATCCTTCCATGATCCATCGTTGCAGAGGATATTTGCTCGAAGACGCCATCTTTTTTGGCTCCTTACATGCTGGAAGAGCATGGTCTCCTTCTTCCTCAAGTCGACCCGACGAACTCCGGCCATCATCTCTGTGTGATGAAGGAAGTATGGGAAGAAACTGGAAAATTCCTCAGCCTTTTTATAGGCGAAAGAGATCTCACCGATCCCCAATAACTCTGCCATAAAGTCAGCCATGAAAGAACGTGTCAGGCTTGACCGTTTCAGGCTCCATTCAGAACATTTCGAGTTACGAGGAACGGTTCATGCTTCATTCAAAGTGTTTCAAATTACGAGGAATTTAAAAGCTTTGAAGGGGGTCTTGTAGAAGCATGAAAAATATGCTGGATAGCTATACGCAGCATGTTCATGCAGGGCAGCATAAACAGGTGACCTCAGAGCCATCGACGTGCAACAGAGCTTTTTCGCTGAGCACAGCATAAAATATAGGCTCAAGGACCATCCGCGTAATGCAATGTGTCCAGGCTGCTTCAGCGTAAAAGAGGTGCTACATCGCCTTTATGGCGTAAAACTCATCCTCTTTCAATACAGCATTAAAGTGTACGAGGAACGCTTCGTATTCTTCGAAATAAACTTGTCAGATCATGCAATGAACCTGACATCTGGACTCCTGACAAAGAGTACTGAACGACTGCCCAGGCGACGGGTATAATGATGGCGCGGCACTACAACCCAGGCTGTCATTTACTGCCATTTCCTTTGCGTAAACCACTTTTACACATATGAAGGAATACGCTGCCTAGTTTTACACAGGCAGATGTGAGCTATTTATGCTCCGCAGAAGACAAACAGCCTGCCACGTCAAAAGCTGCACTTCGTACAGGGCTCGAGGTACGTCTCTACATTTAATGCACAAAGCGGTGACAGTTTCTCGAGGCACGTCTCTACATTTAAAGTGCCGAATACTGACAGATGCCCAAGGCACGTCTCTGCACTTGAGGCACAGAAGGGTGGCAGACCTTCAAACCACGCCTCCTCATTTAATGAGCAGGATAATTGCGGATCTCCGCATTTAATGCAGAAGATTTGATTAAATATCACCGAACCGTCGTTTAGTGACCTCCCCTTTGCGTAAACTACTCTTACGCATATAAGGGAATATGCTGTCCAGTTTTACACAGGCAGACGTGAGCTTCTTACGCTCCGTAGAAGGCAAACAGACCGCCACATCAGCAGTCACTCTTCGTACAGGATTCGAGGCGCGTATCTGCATTTAATGTGCAGAATGATGGAAAATCTTAAAGACAAATCTCTGCATTTAATACGCAGGATGGGGGCAGATCTCTGCATTTAATGCAAAAAATTTGATTATATCTCCAAGAGCTGTAATTCTGGCTAAAACGTCCATATCGTCTCGGCTTCTACGCCTGCTCGGCTTCTATGCCCACTCGGCTTCTACGCCTCCTCGGCTTCTATGCCCACTCGGCCTCTATGACCACTCGGCTTCTACGCCTACTCGGCTTCTATGCCTACTTGGCTTCTACGCCTACTTGGCTTCTACGCCATGGTGACAGTCATTTGGCTTCTACGCCAACCTCTTCTATATAAGGGATAACTACCTACGTGGCTTCTACGCCGTGATCTTCGCAGCAGATATACGCGTTCTGTCCCTTAGTTGGACGCGCGTCACATGCTCACTCAAAAGGTTATTTATACGCAGGCATTGGTTATTTTAAACCGTCGTGTAAAAGGGTGCTGTACTTTCCACTACTCGGTTTCTACGCTGACTGTGTGGCACTGTCACTAAAAACTCTATAAATAGAGACCTCTATCAACATAGGACAAGGTCGACAAAAAAGAGAGAAAAAGGTCGAAGAAATTGAAGGTCAAGGAGAGGAAAGAAACTGGAGGTCAAGAGAGAGAGGAGAATCCAGAGCTCAGGCAAAAAGAAGGGATCGACGACTTTGGCATCGGGCATCCACCCTCTTTAGCAACCTTTGAAGCTGCTTTCTGTCTTCCACGGCACTTCTTCAACATCGTGTGGTCCAAGGGCTAAAGTGATCGACCGCAGATCAGACACCTATAGCAATATTTACCCAGATTAAATAAATTATACTTAGCCATCCTCGTATAGGATCAAATTGTACAATCTTGTTTGTAAACATAAAAGAAGGGTGGGTCTTCGTATAAGACCTGGTTTTCCACATATCAATCTTTTCTCGTTTATTATCCTAAACAATCTCATCCACTTATTTAATCATCTCCCTTGATTTTATTTTGCATTCTTATTTGATTGCTTGCCTTGCATCTTGCTTGATCCTTTTACAGCGTCAATCTTATCTTTTCTCTCGTGCTTGATAGGGGTTAGAAAGGTGACTTATACTAGGTATATACACTCTATTATTCAATAACACTATTAGTTAAATTATTATAAGTTGGGTAGTATGTCTCATAACCTAGTATCACATAGTTGTTTTGACCCATTAAGGAAGTATAATTGAATGACACCAACTATAGGCTTGCATAAGAAGATAGTATTTACCCAGACTGTAGAACTTAGAGGCTCATACCCCCATTTGGTTGACTTTAGACTTAGACAAGAAGTTAGTATGGCAACTGTAGAGACACAACACCGGTCTTCTTGGTGAACTTAAATTATTTTGTACCTTCCTTCATCATAATCCAACGTACTTATATTTTTTGGACTACCTCTGCTTATGCTGCTATTTTATAGCCTAGTTTTGTAAGCTTATTCTTTTATCGAGCTTGTTCATGACATATGTGTTATTGGAGATGCCTACTAATACATTGTCTAAATCAGAATCAGTGTATTACGGTCTGATCAACCTTAGTATGCTTGGTTCGCTCTTCGCATAACTACTTTACGTGGATTGAGATATAGTTGACTCAGCTTGTTAGACGAATATACTTGCCCTTTAGACATGTCCGGGCATATCGTATCTGTTACATAACTGTACTGATATGAGCATGTGAATAGGAAATTACCAAAATAAGATCTCATCCATAACTGCCCTGACAACTCTCTTTTTAAATTCTTTAAATCGCCTTGAACCCCGTACTTGTATTCAATCACCTCCTCGAATCGATCTTGTTTACTCTAAAGATATGTTGTAAAATTGGTTCTTCACCTGGCACCAAGTCTATAGAGAATTCAACATCTCGATCTGGCGATAATCCTGGCAATTTCTCAGAAAACACATCCAAGAACTCGGCTATCAACGAATGCGGCAACTCCTTGTCTTCCACCATAGCTCCACAGATAATGCCTCATGCCTACTATGCAGCTCCTCTAGATAACTCAAACTCTGGCTCTCCTGGAGGGCTAAATAAAACTCTACCTCCTCTATAATATATACTAGCAAGGTGCCTACTCAACCAATCCATCCCGAGTAAAATAATGTAGCTCGAAAGTGGCATTAGAAGTAGACAAACACTCAGCTCCCGGCCTCCCAGAGTAACTCTCTAATTCTTGCAAATATCATTAACCAGGATAATGCCTCCCCCGGTCATGATCTTGCAAGTCCTAAACAAAGACTCAGCTACCAAATGATGCTTTAGAGCAAAAGAAATAGATACAAAACTATAGGAAGCACCATTATCAAACAAAGCTAAAGCTGGAATTGAATTAAGAAGAACAGAATCTACGATGACATCTCTGGTGGGCTCGACCTCCTCGACTGTCATAGCAAATGCTCGTCCCTGGCGTGCACCTCCCTAATGCTGGTGATGGGCATAATGCTACTACTGGGTCGGAAGCGGCGGTCCCATCGGTTGTACTGCAGGTGGCCTTGCATGTGTCCTCTGAGCTGGAGCTGCTCCCTGAATTGTACGACGAGGATTTGAAGGACACTCTCTCAGCTTATACCCTTCGGTACCACAATACAGACAAACCCCCAACCTCCTCCTACGAAATTTGCAGATATGGTCAGGCTTCTTGCAGTAGTGGTAGGAAGCTTATTGTGACTATCTCTGCTGCTGCGTTGCCTGAAAAAATAGTGCCCTAGCTGGAGTCTGGTATTGTTGCAGCTGCTAAAAATGCCTGGACTGGAAATAAGGACGCTTAGCAGTCACTATGCTGCTGTTAGCCCCTAGAAAAGAATTACAATCTCTCTTGGGTTTTAAACCCAATTCTCGCTCAACCTTGCGTGCCTCCGTAATTATCTCCAAGTAGGTCTCATAAAAAGACGAAATAAGGATCTTCACTTCCCAGTTCAAACCCTCGCGAAAGCGGATAGCTCGAACCTTCAGCTCCCTCACCAAATACTCCATAAAATGTCTCAGCCTACCAACTCTGTGACGTATTCCTCCACAGATATACTCCCCTGAATAAGGCTCTCAAACTGCCTCCCCAAGTCTAACCTGTCTGTCCGAGCAAAGAACTTCCTCTTGAAGAGATCCTTAAACACCTTCCAACACTGCCCTACATCAGCAAGAAGTGGCTCATTCCTGAACCAAGTATGGGCAATGTCGAACAGCTGAAGTCCTCATGCCTCAACCTTCAGATCCTCAGCAAGATGGGACACCCTCATGAGACGCTCAATATCCTTGAGCTAATCATCAGCGTAGACGATGCCCTCCGTCCCCTTGAAGACCCGAGGTTCTAGCTTCTTGAAGTACTAGATATTGCCTGGCCGAAGCTGGGCAACCTACAGAGCAACCTGCTGCTGGACCTAAACTCCTCTCTCTACTATGGCAAGGGCAAGCTGATGAGCAATCTCAATATCCTGCTGCAACAAGTTGGTCTGCCTCTGGTGTGCCTTGGACTGAGCCCTCTGAGCCTCCAATATCTCGCAAAATAGTGTGAACACCTGAGTCGCATCTGCGGATGGTGGAGATGGAATTCCCTCAGATACAGCCGGAATAGTCCTCTGAGTTTGAGGTGGCCCCCCGAACGCAGCTGATACGCCAATCACCGGAGAAGTAACTGGTGCAGGACCTCGAGAATTCGTAGATCTTTCAGAAGCTGCTCCCTCCTGCTGTGATCTAGTCTTAGGCGGCATCCTGAGGCAAAGCGAAAGAAAAGAATCAATATGGCAAATGATATAAGACATTCAAAGAAGGACAGTTAAAGATCAATTATCAATATCAAAGAAGAATAGTTGAAATAAATCAATAGAGTTTTTTCTAAATGTGATTGAGTATTCTCAACCTATAGCCTATATCCTGAAACAGGCTGATAATAGCACTCAATTCAGAGCACCACTATGAATCGTACTAATTGCGACCTCGAAGACCTGTATGGGCCACCATTAAAAATGTGGTACGACCCGCACCCAGTATAGGAATGCAAGTAGTGAACAACGTCCAGCCTACGTCGCAGCATCAGTGGTAGAACGTTGTTTGGGTAAACTATCTATCCAGCAATCAAAATATAATATGCTACCAATGTAAATGAATATACTCAATCACAGATCTATAGATGAAATAAGCATGAATATGATAAAAGAATAAAAAAGTCACAAATACAACTCATGAGACAAAAATAATATCCAATGAGTCAGAAAAATACTAATAATAATGCAGGAGACAAATCCAGTACAAAAGAAAACTAACTACTAAGCTATGAGTTATGTGTCGTCTGTCTAGTCGAGATGAGACCTTCATGAGCCAAAGTCTCTGGCTCTAAGCCTACCACATCCTGAGGCCCGTAGTGAGTGGGATACCACTCCTCAGTGTCATCTGGAAAAATTATATCCAGTCAGGAAAGGACCAGAGTACATCTCTAACAGCGGTTCTAATAAATGATATAAACTATGTAACAGTAAATAGTTGTGAATATACAAGATGCAAGTACACATATACAAGAGATATGCAATAAAGAAAATACTGAAAATAAATACGAGAATGAGAAATATAGAAATGAACAAGAAATACTAATAACTAAGTGAGTGAGTACCAGCTTTAACATGTGATCGGCTTGCAAACTTGATACAAGAATTATGGCCTGGTTAATAATACGTGCGGTATATGATTAACAATATTCAATGAACAAGGCATGATACAAGGAGGGTATGATCACATATTTATACTATATACTCTCCGCCCCCGACTGGTATAGTGAATCCAACTATGGTACGTTATGACACGGGATTCTCTAGGAAGATAGCAAGTCTCCCCAAGAATCAGTGTCTGTACATATACAAAAAGAACAAGAAAACAAGGCTTGTACAAGATACACCATACATACCAAGGAATAACATCTCATGACGAGATTCGAATATACCAATCTGTGTAACCATCGTGTCAAGAAATCAAGGATATCTACACTAGATACAAGAGACATAGAGAATATCATAAATGAGAAACTATTAGAGAATGTACTCGCCTAAAATTTGGTAAATAGTATCAAAGATGTCCGATACGGTGTCTCGAAGACCTAAATATGGAATATTACATCAATATAAGATTTTGGAAAGAAAATAAGTTAAACTAGTCAACTTCCAGGTCGTAAAGTTATTTCTAAGTCAAAACAGTCAAACTAGGTCAACTCTAGGTCAAACTTGGTCAAATTGGCTATTTCTAGGTTGTATGAGTATATCTCTAAAATATTGGGTCCATACACTATGTAACTAGGCCACACTAGCTCTACTAAGATACTAGGATGCAAACAAGATACCGTATCCTAAGATACGCAAGTAATTAGATAGAAAAATATCATAATATGTATATACAATCATCAATATATAATATTTCTAACTAAACTAATGTTAAGTGGATACCTTAGCTTTGAACCAAAGCGGTATCACACCATCTACACACCCATCTTGATACTCAAATCTAATACCTTGAGTATCCATCAATACCTTGACATTACCTTGGTATCACAAGGTAATGTGAATTCTAACATATAATTAACTACCCAAACTATAAATTATAACTAACATATATTTACTAATATAATACTACTAACTATACTAACTACTTACTACTAATACATATATACATATATGCATATAAGTACATATCAGTACTAGTACACAAGTATATATATCTAACTACTAATTAACAATATTCATACATATATATAACTACATAATAAGTAACTAACTAACTAACTATTAATAGGCTAACTAATAAACTATATATCAAGCTAATTAGCTAAACTATTAATGAACTACTACCTACTTATCAATAAACTAACTAATAAATCAATTGACTAACTAACTACACATGAACTAACTAATCCTAACTAACCTTGTTGCTGCTATGCCCTTGCTATTGTTACTCAAACTGTTGCTGCTACTGGATGATGTTGCTGCTGCTACTAGATGTTGTGCTAGTTGTTGCAAGCTGATGCAATGTACTTACTGTTACAATATGCTGCTGCAGTGCTAGCTGCTCACTACTAGCTTGTTGTTGCATGCCACTGCTTTGTTGTTGCTGATATGCTGCACTTTGCTGATTTGTTGTTGATGCCACTGGTGTGCTAGCTGCACTGCCTTGCTGTGCATTGCATGCTTGTTGTGTGCTTCATCGAGCTGCTGCACTGATTCTACTGCTCTAGTTGTACTACCCGACCCCCTCTCAAACACACACTACACACATATATGCACACACAAACACAAGTATATATATATATATATATATATATATATATATATATATATATATATATATATATATATATATATATAACACTAGATACAATATATATCTATACATATCTATATCTATATCTATATATATACACATCTATATCTATATATATACACATCTATATATAGATATATATCAATATATACATATATCATACACACATACATATATACAATAGAGATACATATACGTATCTATATATATACATATCTATCTATACAATAGATACACACTAATCATCATACAATGAATATAGAATAACATATAATATATATATATATATATATATATATATATATATATATATATATATATATATATATATATATATATACAATGATAAATATAATATTCTAATAGCTATACACAAGTATATTGAAATGCAAGAAAATAAATACGTGGAGTGCATCGCACCCGTATCACACTAGATCTATGATACGCTTGTGATACGAGTCCACCACACAACCAAACGTACCCCAAAGAACACGAGCAAGTTTAAAATAATATTTATGAACAAAACAAAGAGTTAAATAGACATCTACGTGTCCGTGTCAAAATATGATATGTTCAAACCCCCGTGTAGGAAGAAAACTCCCAAATCAACCTATATCTCCAAATTGTCGGGATACGGCCTACACGTATCCAATTGTGGACACGACACTAGCCGCATATAATCAAACATATGTTAATTTGGTCTAATTGACCAATTGACAAATACAAGACGTGTCAATCTCGAAATTCCTCTAAAATTGACACAAAATAACACATAACTTTCTCCATAGGCCTCCTATGAACCTAATTCCAATTTATATGGGTAGCCTTAGCATATGGGGTGGTTTCTAATAATTAAAACACAGATTTAGAATCTAATTAAAGACAAAAAATTGAATTGTACCTATTGGGAGATGGATTCCCAATGAAACTTTTAAATTGGGTGAAAAGAGCCTTCAACTTGTAGATCCTTGTTCCTCCTTGTAGATCATTGCTTCCTCCTTGTAGATCCTTACTCTAATAGCCTCCAATGATGATTTGGGAAGGAATTTGAAAAAATTTTGGGTAAAATTTGATGTGGGAATGAAAAATTTTGGAAGAGAAAATTCTAGATATAGATTTAAAATAAAAATAAAGAAAGAGAAACTTTTCCTCCCTTTGAATTATGGCCGGCCACCAAACCCCTCCCCAAGCTACTATGTAAAGTCTAAAATACCCCTTGGGGCCTCTAATTAAAAAATAATTAAGAAAATAAGGTTCTAGTCTAATAGGTTTAACTTATTTAATCATCCTCCTAATGAATGGGCTTCTAATTGGGCTCAATTCTAACTAGATTTAAATGTTAGTCAGTGGATCTAATCTAAACTAGTTAGGTCCACTAACACAAGTCCAAAATAATAAACTAACATCTAACAATAAATAAAAATTATATTAAATAAATGTACAACATGCACAACATTTAATTAATTATGAAATGACCAAAATACCCTTTCCTAGAAAATGTGGTAGTGATATTACCTCATCGTTGTATCATACCTCTGTAGCATGGGGTTACCATCCCTTTTGTGGTGTCAAGCCACTCGTGCTTCCTGTAAAGCACGCCGGATATTCAAAATGCCCGATAACTCATTAAGGCCCATGGTTATCCTCCCATGGGACCAATTCTATTTAAAGAACAAATAGTAGACAATAGTGGTTCTGGGTCCGTATCCCCTTAATGTCTCAAAGGACTATCTACTGTCCCTGATATTTTCCCAGTCAATGATTCTTTTTTAAACTAAAAGCAAAATGTCTAGTAGATTTCTCTTTAAACTAATAGCATAAAATTTTATGGTAGAATTAAAAAGACACAATATTAGAATGCCTTCAAGCCTATTTTGCTTGTTGTGTCCTTTACCAGCTGGCGCTTGAGGCCTTTGGTGAACGTATCTGCCAAATTCTCCTGGCTTTGAACATCAATCACAGCAATAACTCAAGTCTCGATAAGATCATTCACTAATTTTTGTCTAAGCTACACAATCATCTTCTTACCATTAAAGAGATCATTTGATGCCACCGTTGTTGTCGCTTGGTGGTCGTAGTAGATCGGCACTTCCAAAATATGTGCACCAACCAGTGAAAGATCATACATGAGCTCCCGAAATTATTCGGCTTCATCTGCTACAGCCACAAGTGCATAGAACTCGGATTCCTAGGAGGAATAAGGGAGCATTATTTGCTTCTTTGACTTTCAAGATATAGCAGCTCCACCCATGGAGAAGACGTATTCTCGTGTGGACCTTTCACTATCTACTTTTGACCACCATCTTGCATCACTGAAGATTTCCACTACTGTCGGATATTCGCTGTAGTGCAGTGCAAACTTCTGAATCATCTTGAGATTTTTATCACTCTCTTCATAGCTTTCCAGTGCTCAACACCTGGATTGCTCTTGAACTGACTCAGCATCCCTACTGCAAAATCTATGTCAGGCATAGTGTTAGTTGAAGCATAAATCAAACTCTCGATGACGCTTGAGTACTCTAACTTCCTACTACTTTTCCTTGGATTAGGCTTCAGCTTCTTGTCATACCTATACGGAGTATCGATCCCTTGAAGATCTGATATCCATAGCGTGTAGGCATCTTCTCAATGTAATATGATTATGACAGCACCACTCAAGTGTCTGTCCGGATGATCTTTATCCCCAAGATGACATCAGCATCCCCCAAGTCTTTCATACTAAAATTGGATGAGAGAAACTTCTTTGTCTCAGTGACACATGCTAAATCAGTACCCATGATTAGCATGTCATCCACATAAGAACAAACTATGACTCAAATTCCATAAGCGAACTTTGTGTAAACACACTTATCTGTCTCGCTAACCTTGTAGTCATTTGATCTAATAAATTTATCGAACTTCTCATGCCACATCTTGTGAGCTTGCTTCAGACCGTAAAGTGATTCACCAACTTAAAGACTTTGTTCTCAAGACCCTTGACGACAAATCCTTCTAGCTATTATATGTAAATCTCTTCGATCAACTCTCCACTCAGGAATATTATTTTAACATCCATCTGATGTATCACTAGCTTGTGAATTGCACTCAGAGAAATCAACGTCCTGGTGGTTGTTATCCACGCTACTGGAGCATATGTGTCGAAGTAGTCGATCCCCTGCTTCTAAGAAAATCCCTTTGCTACCAGTTTTGTCTTAAACTTGTCAACAGTTCCGTCGACCTTCATCTTCTTCTTAAAGATCCATTTATATCCAATAGGCTTTGCTCCTTCGGGCAGATCAACCAACACCCAAGTATTGTTAGAGGTTATAGAGTCAAACTCATCATTGATAGCCTCCTTCCAGGAAATATCATCTCTGATTTCTATCGCATCATCATAGGTAAGCGGATCTGTTTACACATGATAGGTGAGAAAATCATCTCCGATGTCCTTCTGCCTCCTCACTCACTTAGTCGTCGGCTCTACGAGTTCTGCATCGAATATGGTCTCTATTCAACGACAACTTCTTCTTGGACTACATTTTTATTGGAAGCGTCAGCCTCCTTTGCACCCACATTATTCTCCGGAATGTTCGCGAGAACAATGTTCTTATGCCTTGCAAATTTATCTTCAAAGAATATTGTATCGCGGGATTCGATGATATAATTAGATTCGATATCAAGGAACCTCCAAGCATCACTCTTTTTAGCATATCCCAAGAATATAGTCTTCGTAGTTCTCGTTTTCTGCTTCTGAATCTTTAAGTCCGGAAACTTCACATATGCCAGACACCCCCACACTCGAATGACTTTCAAGTTGGGTCTGACTTTGAACCAGAGTTCATGAGGAATAACATCGGAAGTTGCAGCTTACGCGCACAGAGATGCATACTCGCTCAGAGTCATGTGCGAAAACGCACGCAGGAACGATCGCAACAAATGCGCACAAGCGTCATGCGACGATGCTGACGTGCGTCACTTCGCGTCTGAATCCGAGTCGCTAAGTCCAATTTTGTTCCTATGAAAATTTTCTCAAAAGAGTGACAAAATGCATAAATACTTTCTTGAAGAATTTGTCTTAATCCTAAGGATAACACCCCACATGGCATCCACTTGGGACACCATCCCATTTGCATACCTCAATACCAAGCATGGTATTATATTGAGATACCCACTTGGAATATTTTTTAATGTGAGACTATCTTTCTAGTCTTGAGAGAGAAATATTTCACAAACAAAGGAAAAACTCCACCAGATACAGGTACTCCTCATTTTCTATCTTTTGAATAAGAAGTTTCTTTTATATATATATATATATATATATATATATATATATATATATATATATATATAAACTTGTTCAGATTTGTCATGACTTCCATCTTACAGAAAATGGTTAAATATCAATTTAAAGTGGAATATTAATTCACATTAATAACAGAGCTGGGCACAAAGCACTCTTAACAACTGACATCAACCTCTACAAATAGGTAATATGGCATGATAACATGAAAAAAAAAAATCAACAGCTGAAACCCTTTAGGCATCCTATACTACATATATATTAGGGAAGCCTTTCATGTGACATGCACATCTTATCTAATATTTGTTTCATAAACTTATATATATATAGAAAAAATGAAACATGAGCCATAGACTCATATTTCTACATGAGCCAATGCACATGTGGACCAAAATAAATTGAGTGTACTAGTGCATATGGGTGCACATGGGATGTTGGAATCCATTACTATTGGTCCACGTGTGCTTGGCTCATGTAGAAATATGAACCTATGGCTTATTTTCTATTTTACAGATAGACATAAGATGATGTCAATATATATATATATATATATATATATATATTATAAAACAAAGGCAAGCTTCACAAAATTCTATAAGCTCCAATGACGTACCAATTGGGGCCGGTATTAAAACAATTAATTCGCTGCTTTCATGATAAGTTGATATATCTATCTAACTAATGGCCTTTTAAAGAAAAGTCAGATGATGTTAGGATAACTATAACTGGATCCAAATTGATCAATGTGCATGTTAGCATCACAGCTATAATAGCTAGCAACCAGCTTGACATGATACCTCATATAAATTATACTTAATTTGGATCGGTAGGTCACACTTACATTAACTAATAATAGCGAGATGCGCCGAATTCACATTCCGAAGGAGAGAGAACAAAACTCTTTTTTTTTTTTTTTTATTATATTTGGATGCAGAAAAAAAAAAGGAAAGAAAAGAAAAAAAATTCAAAAAAAAAAAAAAAATTTAGAAGAGAGCACTCAACCAAAATTTTACTTTTTTCAGCTAAAATTTTATTTTATTTTTTTCAAATTTTTTTTATCGTTTTAAACTCCGAAAAAAATTAATAGAAAGAATTATTTTCCAAAAGAAAAAAAATGGCAAGTTATTGATTTCTTTCCTTTTCATTTCGCTAACCAAACGATGCCGAAATGCTTCGCTATCACAAGGTCTAATCAAGGAAGTCGAGTTAAAGGGGCTACCATGACTAGCATCTTGTGGACCAGAACTTTCATTTAACATTGAAGATTCATTATATGTATATTACGTGCAGTGACACCTGTTATGAGAACAAAATTGTTTAGCCCATCACTTTGCACTATATTCATGTGAAGTAGTAGTCACGCAACCATTATAACTACACCTAGTTAATCCAAGTGTATATATATATATATATATATATATATATATATATATATATATATATATATATATATATATATATATATATATATATATATATATATATATGTTAATGATCTCTAGCTCAAGTTGTAAGAGTGAGACATCTCCAAGAGATTGCGGGTTCAAGCAATGGAAAAGCACATTTAGTTTCATGTGGAGGAATTAATATGAGTAGTGGTTCGGTTCAGGTACGGTTAAGGTGAGATGCAGATGCGGTGCAGGTGCGGACCTTCGGGCCGAGTTTGTAGGCCTTCAGACCAGGAGTCTGTAACACAATTATCTCTTCCCAAATATATATATATATATATATATGAAAAAAAAGGTAATTCTATTTCTTAAAGCAATATCCTGACTACAAATATCATCTTAAGGTTGTGCATGTGTCCTCATTACATTAACACCATGCTCAATATTATGAATAATCTCTATAGTAGTCGTCATCAGCCCCTCAAAATTTCGGTTGTTACACTCCTTCCAAATATGCCAAACCGATACAGCAAGTTGGATATGTGCCATATTGAACCAAGTAGAGTCCCGCTTCTTTCCTCTTCTGATGTTCGCCGCTATTGCCTTCCAATCTTGAGAACCTCTGCTATGCTTCCTCAACCTATCCTGTTGGGATTGCCAAATGACACAAGCTACCGAACATTGGAAGAATAAGTGTGCCATGGATTCATCTCCTTGACGACACACACACACACACACACATACATACACACACACACACACACACACACACACATATATATATATATATATATATATATATATATATAAGAGGTAATTGTATTACAGACATCTGGCCCGAAGGCCCCACATATCTCGGTCCGCACCTGCACCGCACTTGAACCGCACCTGCGTTGAATCCATTGTTGGGAATGAAACGCGAAAACCGTTCCCCAAACCAGAGAATACCTACGAAAAAATCGAGCAAAACGCACAAACCAAAAAATATCAAACACAAATCGCAGACACGGAGATTTTTACTTGAAAAATTCAGATAAAAAAACTACGGGACGATCGGAGTCCAACTCTGAAGAACCTCCACTAATGGAATAAAGATATTACAGTCTCTACAAGCTCCTCACTGATCTAACACGGATCATCGTAACTCTTTGGAACAGAAAATAGATTACAACCACGAAAAAAAATACAATAAGAAATACCCCAAATTGATCTCCTTATCCGAAACGGTCTCTAATCCTTCTTTCTACTCTCCAAAGTTGCAATGGCACACTTGCCACCTTTTTTTCTCTCTTATTTTTTTCTCATGTTGTTGTATATTGCATAAGCCTTTATATAAATTCTTGCATAAATTAGGGTTTTCATATAGGAATCTATATATGGAAGCCAAAAATATTTATGGAAATCCAATTACATTATTCATATATTTAATGGAAATCAAATCATAAATTAGCTTACCATAAATTGGAAAACCAATTATATGAAAAGTTAATATATGAAAGATTCAATCATAATACATAATTAAAGTCAAAGATAGAAATCCAATATAATATTTACTTACCATAAATGTTCCAATTCACGGCGTTCATTGCACTTCACGAGCTTTTTTGACACACGAATAGCGCTCGTCACACTCCAGGGTATTCTCCACATAGATTGGGAACCCCACATACTCCAACAAATCTTCCCCTTCACAACTATGTGGAGGGGGTCGTTATCCTGATGATCCTTCTACAGTACTCAAACTTTTTTCTTGGAAGAATCTTTTTGAACATGTTTTCTCCGTTGTCATCTGTATGAAACTTCTCAAACGTCGCTACCTTCTTTTCCACAACATCCCGTATCCAATGATACGGGGTCTCAATGTGCTTGGACCGGCTATAAAATATCTGGTTCTTCACAAGATAATACCACTCTGACTATCGCAAAGCAAAGGATACTACTCTTGCTTTAGCCCAATTTTCTGCAACAGTTTCTTCATCCACAGCAACTCCTTGAAAGCCTCTGTCACCGCAATATATTCTGTCTTTGTCGTCGACAAGGCAACACACTTTTGCAATCGCAACTGCCATAATACTGCTCCACCAGCAAACATTATCACATAGCCGAAAGTCGATCGCCTCGTGTCTACATCTCCAGCCATATCAGCGTCAGTATACCCAACCAGCTTCGGCTAGTCACCACCAAAAGAAAGTCTCCAATCAGCAATGCCCTGAAGATATCGTAGAATCCACTTGACCCCACCCCAATGTACCCTTCCACGATTAAAAGTATACATGCTAACTGTGCTAACTGCGTGAGCGATGTGTAGCCTCGTACACACCATAGCATACATAAGACTCCCCACAGCTGAGGCATATGGAACTCGCTCCATATCTTCCTTCTCCTCGGTAGATGGACACTGCTGCTCAGTGAACTTAAAGTGAGCCGCAAGGGGGTTACTCACTTTCTTTGACTCGTCCATCCTGAAATGCTGAAGTACCCGATGAATGTACTTTTTTGGGGACAAGTGTAGCAGCTTGGACTCTTTCTCTCTCGACTGATCTCTATCCCAACAATAGTCTTCGTTGTGCCCAAATCCTTTATAGAGAAGGCCGCACATAGTTGGCGCTTCAACTCCGCTATCATAGTGGCATTCCGACCCACCAGTAGTATGTTATCAACATAGAGCAATAAAATAACAAATCATCATCGATAAAGTACCTCACAAATACACAGTGGTCCGATGTCGTCCGTGCGTAACTATGCTCCCCCATAAATGATTCAAACTTTATGTACCACTGCCTTGGAGCCTGCTTCAGACCATATAAGCTCTTCCTCAATTGGCAGACCAAGTATGACTTGACATTCTCACAGAATCCCTCTAGCTGCTCCATGTACAACTCCTCCTCAAGATCACCGTAGAGAAATGTCGTCTTCATGTTCATTTGCTCGACCTCCAAGTTGAAACTGACTGTCAATGCTAGCACCACCTGAATAGACGACTGCTTGACGACTGGCAAAAAACTTTCATCATAATCTATGCATTTTCGCTGACTGTAGCCTTTAACTACCAACCTCATTTTTTATCGAGGACGAGTAGCATCATCTGTCTACTTCTCTCTGAACACCTATCGATTCTTCAAAGCATTATTGTCCTTTGAAAACCGCACCAGATCAAAAGTAGAGTTGGTCTCCAAGGAACTCATCTCCTCCTATATGGCCTCCATCCACTCCTGCATGTGTTTGTCTTCCATAGCCTTTGCAAAACTTTCAGGTTCTCAACCATCAGTCAGTAGCACATACTCATCCGGTGAGTATCTCTTACATGGTTGACGCCCTCTATCGCTCATTCTCAATAGAACTATTGGTGTTGGCTGTATACCAACAGCCTCCTCCCCTTCAGGAATAACCTTCTCGATATAATCATCCTCCTAAGGGTCACCCTGACCACCATCAACAGGCTGATGATCAAGGTTGGGAGCAACTTTATGTACTAGCTCTCCCATAACTGGATCCTATGCGATGTCCTCTGGAAACTGCTTGAAGAGAAATAACTCTAACTCAGGCAATTCCTCAGTCTCAGAAGGCATCTCGAAATCCTGAGTGTTGGTCATGGTCTGATCCTCGACGATTATCACGTCCCTGCTTCTGTAAAGCTTTCTTCCTACTGGATCATAGATTCTATAGCCAAACTCATCTCGATCGTAACCGACAAAGATGTACCGCCTCATCTTTGGCTCAAGTTTGGATCTCTCATCCTTCAATACATGCACGAAGGCCTTGTTGTGGTGCCCTATTCCCCCTATTCGGGGAGCGTGGCTAAGAAATACAAGACGGTATCATTCGATCCGGATAGATTAAAACAAGAACCCATCCTCGTTATGGATTTGTCTCTTCGGAATCGATTCCCATATTCAGTGGACCGTGCCCCCAGGATCGACTTAGCGGCAGAGTCAGGAGGGACCTCTCCGCTGCATCTTTTGTTGCCTAGTTTTCGCTGTCGCTTGTTACTTTCGTGCCTTGAGTTGGTTTTCGGATTTGCTTGAGTTTTCTTGAACGATTTTGATGGATTTTATTATTTTCGTTCTTCGAACTGTACTTCAATTTCGATAATGGAAAGATTGAAAAAGTTATTGATCAGCTGTTCGTGTCAATGCAGGTGAACGAACAGTAGGCGACGCTAGAGCGGAGTCTTAAAGCATCTCTTTCCTTCTTCCTTCCAACAAACTAAGTGAGTGGCTTATATTCGATTCAGTTGGCCCTTCTTCCAAGCCTCACACCTATAAATCTTGCATTCTCGTTTGCCCTGATCAGACGATACCAACTAATAACTAAAAGACTTCAAGATAATAAGGAAAAAGACTTGGTTTATATTGCTTGTCAATCAACTTATGAACGGTTACTCATTTACATGCTTGTTTCGTTTGGAATGTTCATCATATGCATAAATACAAGTTAAAATGTATACTCTTCTCAAAATTGTGCTATGTATAGAATTCATCATGAATGCAATAAAGTGAACAGGGAGACTATGCAAAAGTAGATCTTGCCCTGTTATTGCCCTGCGCCTGATATTGCAATGATTTGCCTCAAATGCTAACTTAGTATACTACGTTGATCACGGACAACTTGTGCACAAGGTCTTAGTTCCTGCGGATGGTCGCTGGGGCACTGGCACTGATCCGATCCGGACGGAACTCCTGATAATCTCCTGCATTGGACGGAATGGCCTGCGATGCCCTGATCCTTGCGTTGCAAGTCATTCCGCTCCAGACTAGAACCGTCCCTTATGGCATCAAGCCAGTGATCCCTTCGTTTATTTAAACCTGTTGCAAACTAACTTGTGTCTTCTTGGCAGGGAAGGCATGGTAAGTATTGTGCAGGTGGTTCAGACGGCCAGGTAAATATCACCGAACGGTGGCGGGTTATTTCATTGGTTTTCATATATATTGCTTGCTATAAACTGAACTAAGGCAAGATAGAAAGACCACAAATAATATGCATGCTTCATCTAAACAACGTGTTGATTGGTATAGTTGGGTTAGCTTGCCTTCACCAGTACGTTTCGATGTACTGACCCTCGTTGAAACAGGTTCCCCACGCTAAGGAGAATCAAGCGAGGAGCAGAAGTCAATCCCCCAATCCAGTCCAGCTGTAGGCACGCCTTGATCCGTGCCACCTTTTGAAGTATTTTGGAGAAAGAATCTAGCAACCCAAGCAAACATGCAGCTTCGTGGAAAGGCCGTCATTCCTCCAGGAGATCTTATATTTTGAGTTTTAGTAAGGGACATAATGTACAAGACTGCTATCTCATTTTGTGTCAACACTTTTATAAGCCCATAGAGGCAACCTTATGACTCAGTTCAAGAGTTTGTAGTAGATGTTCATATTATCAATAAAAGAGAACTTTTTCATGCTTCAAATCTGTGTTTCAATTTATCTGCGTACTCTGAATATGTGTTTGCTATGCGAAAATAAAATACAAAGCCTTGTGAGGTGCGCAACCTAGGCCCGCACGGCGGTCACGCCCGGGGGACGACTATCGATTCCACGAAATCGGGACGTGACATGTTGGTATCAGAGCTCAGCTTCAAAGTTCCTTTGATTCTTGGACAGGAAAAGTTCCTTTAACGATAAATCCTTGTGTGAACTCTTGAACTCGTTAGGCCAAAATGAGATACGTTCATGCATTAAGTCCATAATACATTATGATCCTAATGTAATTTACCTTCTTTTGAAGGAATGGCACCAGCGCAATCCTCAGCGCTAGTACCGGACGAGACACAGGCTCAGGAGAGCAGCTCTGGCACTTCAGGAAGCTCTCGGAGCCAACGGGGCATGTCTCGAGTAGATCCGTTTCAGCAAGTGATGCAAATATTGGAAGCACAACGACAAAGAGATGATGCTCGCCAAGCCAAGTTTGAAAGCAATCTAGAGGCTCAACTCTCAGTCCAACAAAAGCAGGTAGATACCTTGCAACAAATTGTTCAGACTTTGGCCTCCAACCAGTCCGCAGCAACAGCAGCGACTCCGGTGGAACAATCAGCACTTGAAGTCGAGATGAATCAGACTCCGAGGAAGAAGGATGTGACTGCCTTCGACTTTGGTGACTTCAAGAAAGTCTGCAACACGCCATTCAATGGGACTAAGGACCCAATCGTGGCCCTAGATTGGCTTGTCGAACTAGAAGATCATTTCTCTTTGCTGGAAGTACTAGAAGAAAAGTGCGTCGCATGTGCTCAATTGCAGCTTCGCCTCAATACGCACGATTGGTGGGACGTGCATCGACGATCTCTTCCAGTTGTGAATGGAGGGAAGGCGATAGCATGGGACACCTTCTATGGCGCATTTGAGGAGGAATTCCTACCCCCCGCCTGTACGACGTCAGATGGAAAACGAGTTTGTTCAACTACGACAGGGCAGCATGACAGTTAAGCAATATTCTGCTGAGTTCAACAAGCTTGCTAAATTTGCCAGCTCCTATCTACCCGATGCAGCGAGTCGTGCCAGACGATTCGAAAGAGATCTACGTCCTGCTATCTAGGCGCACGTAGTCGTTCCACAGTACCAAATCATACGGGAAGTTTTGAACCACGTCCTTTCTCTCAAACTGCAGTATTCTCACGTTGCTGCCGGCTCTGTGCATACCTCCAATCACATCAAAACAAAGATAGAGGAAACATCGCTACAAAGCATCAAAATAACAGCGGTAATCAGAGAGGAAATACAGGGTCGTGATGTCACTACGGCAACAAATGGGGGCACATTGAGAAAGACTATCGCAAGAAGCTAGGTATATGCCTCCGCTGTGGTAATGCAACACATCAGATTGATACCTGCCCGCTTTCTGATCTCCGTCCCCAACAACCAAATCAGGCTGATGCAAACCAGGCCAACAGAGTTGCGCCTCAGCAAGGGCGTAATCAGGCTCAAGGCCGGGTCTATACCATGACACGAGAAGAAGCTTTGGCCTCGGACACCGTGGTGTCAGGTACTTTACTTTTTAATAACATACCTGCTCATGTACTATTTGATTCTGGTGCAACGCATAGCTTTATATCTACAAACTTTGCTGCGGAGAACAATATAGAAAAGACTCCGTTATATTTAGATTTAAGTGTTAGCACCCCCTCCGGTACAAAAATATATGTTCGTTCAGTATGCCAAGGTGGTTACATCTGTATTGGAGGAAGGAAGCTATCGCTTGATATTTTAGTTCTAGATGTTCGGGACTACGATATCATTTTGGGAATGGATTGGCTCAGCGCGTGATCGACAACTATTGAATGTGCAGAAAAGTGAGTCGTCTTCCGTCTGCCTGGAGAAGTCGAATTCTGTTACACTAGTAGTCCAGCAACTAACGCGACCAGGGCCTGCATGGTAATTTTTGCAATATCTGCTCGGCGAATGCTCCACTCAGGCTGCGAGGGATTTCTAGCATCGGTTCGGGACACACGGCAAGACTACGCAAACGTCGAGTCTACTTCCGTTGAGGCAAAGTTCCCCGATGTGTTTTTGAGCGAATTACCCGGCAAGCCGCCAGACCGAGAGATTGAATTCACCATAGACACCTTTCCGAATATACAATCGATCTCTAAACCTCCGTACAGAATGGCCCCTGCTGAACTAAAAGAATTAAAATGCCAACTACAAGAGTTACTAGATCGTGGGTTCATCCGACCGAACGTGTCTCCTTGGGGCGCGCCAGTGCTCTTCGCGAATATGAGTAAGATTTAGTTTTATCATAGCTAGCTATAGTAATGAATATTCCTAGTAATACTTTAGCATGTGCCTGTTAGTTCCATTCCCTAGCCTATACCTAGTATTATGTTAGCATGAACTTGTTGGTCTAGAGTAGTAATATGAAAGTGGTACCCAAGTTTTCAGAAGCTGTATTTGATCCTCGCTCTAATCAGACTCATTTACGCTTGTGTTACTTATCTCTTATTGCCTAGGAAAAAGTTTTTATTTCTTCACTACGTGCTCTGCTTGAACAAAACTCTCACCCTTCCTCATAATTTTTCTCTTGTTCATGGTCCCTTATCCATTGTGTCGTGCTTCAACAAACATGTCTTGCAACCGTGTCATCTCTTCTGGAGCAAACCTTTTCTGACCAGTTACGTTTTATTTTCTTAATTGCGAGGACGCAATTCTTTTAAGTTGGATAGATTGTAAACCCCTGATTTTTTAGATTTAATTTCAAATTTTATTAATATGGGTATTATGTAAATATAGAGATTAAAGGAGATTTTTTCAGTAATTTTAGCTAATTAGAATAAATATATATTAATGGATTGATATTTATGTGTATTTAATTAATTGTTATTATTACATAAAAATATATATTTTTGGGTGTACAACTATTATTAAAGTATTGTAGAATTTTTCTGAAATTTATTGAGTTCCAAAACTATTTTTAGATGGCTAAATGTGCATATACATATATATGGTTATTAATTATTAAACCAACCCAAACCAAACTAAACCAACCGGATCCTAAACCAACCAATACCCAAACTCGAACCCGTACCTGTAAACCCAATAACTCGCACCCTTACAGCAACCCCCGCTATAGTAACACCCGAAACCCCCGCGACCTTCTCCATTCACCTCCCTGTCAACCGCCCGACGCCCACTCTTCCTCTCCTTGTAACTCGCCCCCCCCCTTCACCCTATATATACACCACCACCACCAGCCTTCCACCACCAGTCCAGCCGACCATCGTCGACCGTCGACGACCGTCGGACCGCCACGCGCCGCAGCCACGAACAGCCGTTCAGTCATTCACGATCAGCACACAGCGAGGTACCCTTCTTCTTCCTATGTTTCTTCCTGCATAGCAGACCTAACAGTGACCCGTTGAATCCTATGTGAAGACCACATGACTCCCTTGAACCATGTATAATTCGTTTAGCTTATCGTGTCCTGTATCGATCGCAAATCGTGACACAAAATAGAAAAAAAAACCCAGTTTTTAAGAATAGAAACTGTCCCAGGTGCGCTTGTTTGAGTCTCGATATCTTCACAACGGCACACGATGTTAAAATTCTACTTGAACAGTAAATTAGACAACATAACCGATTTTTAAGCTCGTTAATTAGTTTATTTTATTGTTGATTATGTTGTGATTTAATTACTGTTAAAATTCGTCAAAAACTTGGTTTCTTAAACCCAAATTTTCCTGAAACGGGTGTGTCCTACTAAACAAGACAACTTTGTCGTGTACAAATTGCACCGAAAGGCGTGTATCGTCAATGCGGACGTATAGAATTTCGCAAAACTTGATTTGGATGTGCGTACATACCGGAATCAATGAGTATCCATCAAAAAATATCGTATCGACATGTTCTGACACTCGTCATAATTTCGTGTGTGCTTGTTATTTTGCAACGAAACTTGTGTCATCGAATTCGTAGCGTTACGCTGGTCCTATGATCCAAGTTTGGTTCAATTCTGAGAAGGTTCATGAAATACCGTTTCGTGGGCCCCACGGTTCCACTTGACGGGTAATTTTGTGACCGACTCATCAAAATCCAGTTCTGGTTATTCTATTGGGTTTGTATCATCGTTCTGGACTCGTAGACACTAAGTTTGACGAATTTAGAAAATTTTAACTTTGACACGTTTTTTGGTGCGAATTGGGCCACATTTGGAGTCTGCTTTAACACAAACTATCAATTCTGTCCCTATGTCCAAATTGGACTTATGGGTAATCAATCCTAGCTATTTCAAGTATTCTAAGAGCAATAGTGATGTTTATTTCAGCAACCGAAGGCATACTTGGAGATTCTACTTATATCGGAACAACTAACGGAGCTCAGAACCCAGGCAAGTATACCTTGCCAATTGGAGAGATCCTGATATATTATTTGCTTGTATTCTTTCTATATATATACTTCTATGATGTACCTGTTTAACCTAGGACCGTGAAACGTTGCTTAGCGTCCGAACAAGATTGGGTATCGACGCGGTACGCGGAGTCGTGTAACATTATTTAGAGAGTTGATACCATGATCATATATTTTATGTACTTGTTTTACCAAGTACGTCATACCATAGGACACTTGACACTATTCATGTGATAGAATCTTTTCTGAGTTATTCATAGTGATTCTATATAGGCTTACAGGATTCGTGACATGAGACTTGCATAAACATATATACCATTATGACTCGTTGTACTAGATAGAGGTCATGATCTTGCGTGTTATGGACATGAAACGTTGTGTACATGAGATATGAGGTTACATTGGGTGGGGAGAGACACACAGGCTACAGGCTGATTATATATATATATATATATATATATATATATATATATATATATATATATATATATATATATATATATATATATATATATATATACTTTACTATTGGAGGTGCTTTAGTCTCTGTATCAGAGCTTGGCCCATTACGTGATATTCTTGCTGCTACGGGCTCCCCGACACAGATCTTGTAGTGGTCACAGCCTGAGTACTAGTGATGATCTCATTTGCATTTCACATAGCTGGTTACATAGTTTGCCCTGAGGATCTATTTTTATTTACTGTATTTTATTTGGTTTGAGTGTTTCTTGTACCTTGCTATCTCCCCTAAGGACCTGGATCCGGATTATGTCCCTAGGTACAGCAGAGGAGTATTACCCCGAGATATACAGGACAGGAGCTGACGCTGGAGCAGTACCGGCACCAGAGGACGAGGTTGTGCCAGAAAATTTCTCCTGAGTACTCAGTACTTACTCAGTTATTTATGTTTATTGTTATTTCATATCTGGACTCATGGACATATGTATTGGTGATATTCTCTTTCCTTTATTATGTCGGGTTGTTCCCCGAGACACTATTTACTTGGACTTGTTGATGGACTATTTCCTTTAACTATTATCTTGACTGGTCTATCATATTGACTTGTGTTTACTTTCTGTGGATGAGATTAGAATTATACTGAGATAGATGGTGTAGACTGCATTTATATTTGTTATAGCTTAAGTGCACTCTAACGGGTCCATTAAATTTGATTTACTCATTGGAGTTGTGCTGTTGGCCATTGCCACGTGGCTAGTCCCTTGATATTTTAGGACTGGGGCGTGACAATGACACATGTGTTACACGAGTGTGAGTCTCATATATATCACAGACTTATGTATTCGGCTGGCCATCGGTACGTATGTGACATTCTATTGGAAATAATTGCTAATTGAGATGCATGTTAGAAGACTTAGCAGTTATTAGTAGTCCATGAACATGGACTATCATGGTATGGTGATCCAATCATTGTCCTTGTTTATTTGTAAGGTAGGGCTATTGTGTTGTGATAGGCTATGAACCGCAGATACTTGCACTATGTCTCAACGTAGTAGCTGGATTGTATTGTGGAGACAACAGAGATAGGAGCATGGGGTGGGAAGAACAATGAGTAGGCGTATGGGCTCATTTGCATATTCTGCTTTATAACTCGTACTCTCCGTCGGAGATGCGTAGTGAGATGACCCTTTTTATTATTGCAGATGTGGCCTCTGACGTTCGATAGACGTTATGCTTTGTAGGCTACTGATTTTCCGAGAAAATTATGCCGATCCAATTTTAGCCAGACAGCTTATGCGTTGGAAAGTTATTCTCAAAAGTGCATTCCACATAGAATGGTTAGGGAACCTTATTAGATGTTTATTTTCAGTATTATGTGGCTTGCTTTTATGTATCTTATTACGTCTCTCTGAGGACATTGTCCCTTTCCAGGTGTAGACGACCAGGACTATCCGCAGGAGCACAGACCAGGACCTTGTACTTCATTCTTTATTGAGGGGGTCTTTCCCTTCGAGCCTCTTTGATCATTTAGTTTATGTACTTATTATTTTTCTTTCATTTGGTTATAGAGGTCGCACTCTGTTCTTATTCTGGTTTGGTAGTGGATTTGTCTCCAACCAACTATTGGTTCTTTTCAACTATTTCATACTTGATTTATTGAAATATTTGATTATTTATTTCTATATAGTTTGTGAATGAGATTTAGTGGTACCCATTGACTGTGATATATCTGATTATTATACAGCCTACGTGTATATTTGAGGGTTCCATAGATTGGAGAATCATTCGTATACATACCAGCTGGCATGCTTGCGTATACCTGGTCCTACGTACTTGGGACTGGGGTGTGACACAGTTCTACTCGTGCAACAATACTGTGAAAAATTAACAATCGAAACTGTATAAAGATTAGTAACCCGAGGATCCAGGTCAAGCAAAAGACATGTTCATTTGCAGTTATCAAACAGGCTTCTAACTGTGAGAGTAAAAAAATTTAGGTGGAGAAGTTAAATACCTTCAACATATTGATATCTAGCTTTTCATGATATTGTGAATAAACCATATTGACGCCAAGCAAAAGACCTATTCTAGTGCAGCCAAAGTTTTGTTATCAAACAGGTTTACCTCTATTTTTTTTTTCTTTCCAATGCATGATATCTAGCTTTTTAGTATTCTTTCCTTCTCATTCTAAAATACTGAGCAACTGAACGGATTAAAGACCTATTTGGACACCACAACGTCCTTAAGAAAACCTAATTTTTTGATATGTGAGAACATGCATTGGATTTCCTCTTCGAATATTGGAGTCATATGAGTCTAACGTAAGTGATGCCAGTCACCTACATTTCGTTCAAAATGGACAATCAACTTAGAGTTTAATTTATATTGTTATTTGAACAACTAGAGATGAACATATATTCGCGAGAGAGACCTTACCAGAGAGATTTAATTTATATTGTTATTTGAACAACTAGAGTTGAACCTTGTTTTTTTTTTTTTATCTCTTCTTCAATTATTTTATCAGATTTAATCTAGACCATCCTTAAAATTTGATCCAAAGAATAAAATAGGGGTGATAATAGGGTGGACAGATTAGGGGGTGAATTTGATCCATCCTCATGTTCTCAAATATTGTTTTGATGTATTATTGGATTTGTAAATTGAATAGTTATTGTGAATGAGCAAAGAAATTGCTCTATGAACAAATATTGTGTATTTGGATTGATGATTTCTATTGAGGTCTAGACATCCTACTACCGACGATGCTGCAATATAGATTGGACTTGGACACGTACTTGTATCACGAAAGTGGGAGCGGGTCGTGGCATAATAACTCCACTCAAAGCAGCGCATTACACCGCATGCCTGATATTTTTTCTTCCATAACCATACTCGTTACTCGGTTGAAAAATGAGAAATAATGAGTGTTAGATACCGTTACGGGAATATGTAAAGAGACCAACATTAGATACTTCTCACTCATGTATGTGCAACTGTGTAGCAATAAACAAGGAGAATACAGTAAATACGATAACACTAACTAGCAGGAAAATCACATGGCAATATATGAATAATTGTAAGTAGAGTTATTTAAGTACTAGTAATTGCCTATATTTCTTGTTGAAAAAATGAACCACAATCAGTATATCTAAGCCACAACAAGTCCTTATAGCTATCCCACACAATTAGAAAAATAATTCATACCCACAATTCCATCGCATAGAAACTCAGTTATAATTAAATATTTACCCCTACAGGTTACTTTCTCTACAAGTTACTACTCTATCTAGGGTTTATAGGTCTCTCATATGCTAAACATGTTAAGGTATTAACTAGGGTTGCTAGGACATTGATCTTAGCTAATTAGATTAGGGGTTTAGAATTTACAATAGTTGGCACACAAATCGAAAAAAAAAATTATGGTCAAAAACTTTCTATGACAAATTGATGACCCAACAATCAATAATTTTGTAATTTGACGATACATACGGGACGATATTCACATAATTGCAAAATGAGTTCATTTGTGAAAGTTATGGTTGGACTATAATTTTAATTTTAGATGTAAGTTATATGGTTTTGTATTTTTAATAATTAATAAACAAACTCAATAAATACTAAAATTTTGTGGACAATAAGTCCATTCCTATTGAAAGTCTAAGAAAAATATAAAATCATAGATATATAATTAGGTTTTTTATTTATAAATAATATATTTAAATTTCTCTAATTTTGTACCAGTTCTATTATAAAAACTAAAAAAATTATCAATGAATTATAAAATCATAAAACATAGGATTTAAGTTATGGACATGTAGCGGTACGTTATAAAAAAAATTCATGGAGAAATTTGATAAGATTTTCTAATTATGATATCTACAAATTGTGCATATTTTAAACAGAATTTCAATAATTGAATATGTAAGATTTTGGTTTTTAGAAAATAAAAAATAGTTTAATTAATTCATGAAATTTTATGTGTTTTAGACTATTTAAGTAGAGTTCATAAAAAAATTATAATGTTAAATTTATACACGGCAAGAAGTTATGATATGAACTTTTAAGAACTACTATGTTCATAACAATAGTTAAAGTTCGATTTTAGTAATTACCTAATAGCAACCTAAAATCCTCCAAAAATCTAATTCAAATAGTAGACAAGTAGAGAAAATTTTAAAATTTGATGGATTTGTATTTTGGAGCTAGGAGCAATCCTTGTGAAGTTGGTGGTACTACTAGAAAACGTTGATAAATTAGGTTAACTTTTTCTGCTTTAGGGGGAGGGGTTGTTATCATGACCCGCTCCTAATCTTGAGATACGAATACGTGGTCAAGTCCATCCTACACCGCAGCATCGACGGTAGTATAACGTCTATACTAGTTATTTAGTCCATACACAATACAAATAACTATCTCATCCATCATAACTAAGCTATATAAGATAGTATGACATGTTAGAAAGACTATAACAAAAATCTAAGATAGGGAAAGACCAGAAAGCATATAAAAAAAAAATACTATCTAGACTTAAGATATCAAAATGAGGAGAGATTTAGGTTTAGGAATTAGAGTTGAGTGAGATTTGAGAGAAGGGGGGGAGGCAAGGGGCTACGGGCTCATCGGCTCAGGGAGAGGGACTCTGAGAGAGAGATTTGGGAGTCGGCAGTGTCACATCAGAAAAGAGGAGGAGGAGGAGGAGGAGAGATTTAGGTTTAGGAATTAGAGTTGAGTAAATTTTTTAAGTATATATATGGAGGAGGGTAGAAGGGTAATTTTACTATAATTAATCGATTTTTTGTTCACGTCGGTTTATCGTACCAATAAACCGAATTTTTTTTCGAAGTTCAAATCCGATAATTGAACCGATAAAAAATAAAATAAAACAAAAAATAAAGAGTCGTACCTCCAAAATATCCTTCTAAACCATCTCTTCTTATGTGGCGGCTTACGTGGCAAGCTAAATAGCATTATGTGATAGGTGATATGACAAATTTTAACCCAAAAAATTAATCATCCAAAAATTTTAATTTTAATTTTAATTTTAATTTTCATTTTATAATTTGTCATGTCAACAGTCACATTAACCGTCACATCATCTTTCACATAAGGAGAGATAAGGAATGCTTTGAAGGTACAAATAACATTATTCATAAATAAATAACCAAGCTGTCTAAAGGAAAACCGATTCGGTTTGGGTTCATTTTCGATTGGCTCACCTCTATACTCTATTGGCTGATCTTCATAAACAAACACAATGGGTGTTGAGGCTTGATGAAATGTGATCAATCATGTGAATCTCGAAAGCAACTAGTTGTATGTATCTATTTATAGGATTGATTAGGACACCACAAGAGAAAAAATGGCAAAGGCAAAAGTTGCTTTCAAATCCATTAGCAAGTGGTTGGTAATGGCAAAATTTTGCTATCAAGTTTTTAGGTCACCAATAAGTTGCTTTCGAATCCATAAGTTGCTGTGGTTGAGCATACAGATTTTTTTTCTGCGGCCGTATCTATTTGATATTTCCAGGCTGCCATGAGCGGATATATATGTTGGGCGGGACCCACTACAATAGCTGGCGTATCTAAGGAAGAAAATAATAGTAGTAAAGTCACACTTGGATAGTGTTATTTGTGCTGTCAGCACACAATATTTGAAATAAGACATCTTTGGTCCTTGTTGGAAAAAATAAGATATTTTTTGTTTTTGTGATGAGATAAAATAAAATAAAATAAAAGAGAAGAGAAGAGAAGTTAATAGAAACCACACAAGATTTACCGAGTTTCAGTTCAATTTGAGCCTACGTCCTCCGTCCGTCCCTTCTTTACCGTTTTCACTATAATCAAAAGAAAGATTACAAGAACCTTCTCTCAAGTTGGTACAACTTAACTTGAGGATCACTTTCTCTCACAAACTCACTTGAGCTGGATTACTAGTGTGAGGATTACAAGTTGTGTATTGTTCTTCTTGTTACTTGTTGTGTTCAATCTTCACCATCTCCCTCTATTTATAGGAAGAATATGCCTCTTGGGTACATCACATTCGTTGCATGGAGAAGTCCAAAGGGAAGATTCGTTCATTCTCCCAAGATTCGTTCATCTATCATCAATGTTACATGCAAGCTGAATGCATGCAAAATATGAATAGATAGGCTACCTCAGATGGTCATAACTTCTTCAATACACATCCAAATAACCTGGTTCAAACCCTGGATGAAAGAAAAAACTTTTCTCAACAACCTTTGTATTGAAGACCGAGCCAAATAATAATTTCAACAGCTTCGAAATAGCCTCTCAAAACTGAATCTTGTCACAGAAACTGTACCCAGAAAAATGGTTAAGTACTTAGCCGAACCCGACCATGGGTGACCGATTTCTATGGATCAAATCCTTGTTTATTCATTATGGAGATGGATCCCGTTCCTATCAATCTCCCCCTCCATCCTCATGAGGAGAAAGTTCTCAAACAGTAGTCATACATGTCTTCCTACGGCAGAAGTTATGCTTCTCTTTTGGTAGAGGCTTCGTCATTATGTCAGACGGATTTTGTCTTGTATCAATCTTCTTAATATGCATCAAGCGATTCTCCAAAGCATCTCGGATCCAGTGATGACGTACATCGATGTGCTTTGTCCTTGAGTGATAGATAGCATTTTTACTCAAGTCAATGGCGCTCTAACTGTCACAATATAGAGTGTACTTCTCTTGCTTGAGAGATAACTCCTTTAGGAAATTCTTCATCCATAAGAGCTCTTTGCTGGCTTCTGTAGCAGCAATATATTCAGCTTCTGTGGTGGATAGAGCGATACACTTTTGCAGCTTTGATTGCCATGATACGGCTCCCCCTGCAAAGGTAAACAAGTATCCTGATGTGGACTTTCTCTTGTCCAAGTCATCTGCCACGTCAGAATCAGTGTAACCTTCCGAGATAGGTTTGTCATCTCCAAAACATAAAGAATATTTAGAGGTTCCTCTAAGATATCTTAGGATCCACTTTACTGCTTCCCAATGTGCTTTACCATGATTGGCAAGAAAACGATTTACCACTCCAACTGCATGTGCTATGTCGGGTCTTGTACAAACTATTAAGTACATCAAACTTTCGACGGCCGAGGCAAATGGAATGTTCTTCATCTCCTCCTTCTCCTTCTCACTTGAAGGGCTTTGTTGTGCACTTAGCTTAAAATGAGTTGCTAGCGGTGTGCTGACTGGCTTAGAGTTCACCATATTGAACCTCTCCAAAACACGTTCAATGTATCTTTCTTGTGATAGCCACAACTTTCTCGCACTTCTGTCCCGAGAGATCTTCATTCCCAATATATGTTGTGCTGCTCCTAAGTCCTTCATATCAAAGGACTTGCTTAACTCTTTCTTCAACCTGTCAATCTTGGACATATCTTTTCCAACAACAAGCACATCATCAACATATAGAGAGAGAATAATGAAATCATCATCAGAGAGCTTCTGGACATAAACACAATGATCTGCAGATGTTCTTTTGTACCCATGGTCAAGCATAAAAGAATCAAACATTTTATACCACTGTCGCGGTGCCTGCTTGAGCCCGTACAAGCTCTTCTTCAATTTGCAAACCAAGTGTTCCTTGTCCTTTGCCTAAAAATCCTCTGTGTCACGCCCAAAATATCGAGGGACTAGACACGTGGCAATGGCCAGCAGCACACACCGATGGACAAACCCAATTTAATGGATCCATCGGGGCATACTTAAGCTGTATTACAATAGTCAGGGTTTACTAATCTCATCCACAGAATAAAGATAGCAACATCAGCAAAAGAAATAAAGAACATCCAGTTACAAGTAATTAAAAATCGGGGAACAACCCGATAATAAGTCTGTTTACACAAGTTCAATTAAACAAAAAAATAAAGAGTTTATTGGCCAAATAAAACTGAGCATGGCGAAGCAGTTGTTCAGGAGAAGTCCTCAGCGATCACCTCGTCCTCAGGTTCCAATACTGCTCCGAGTAGGGCCCATGTTCCGTACACCTCAGGGTAGATCTCGTCTGCTAAATCTGGGGACATAATCCATTCCAGGTCCTCAGGGGACATAGCAAGGTACAGAAAACACAAGCCAAAATAATGTAGTGCAGAAATAAGGGAACAATAGGGTAAATAAATAACCAACTAAGTGATAATGCAAGTGAGAGTTATAGACATACTCAGGCTGAGACTACTACAGGATCAGTGTCGAAGAAACCATAGCAGTATTTTCTCGAAGGGCCAGTACGGTACCAAAGCTCTGTGTCAGAGTCTAAGGCACTTCCATTAATTTATTATATATATTCAGCCTTTTGTATGGTAATTCTCTCCCCACCCAATGTAATCTCACGTCACAGTTCCATAATGTCTCATGTTCATGTCACGCAAGATTAAACTAATGCAATAAGTCATTTATTAAGATCTAAGAAAATAATGTTCAAGTCATGAAATCTGTATCCTATACAGAACCACCTTGAATAGTCAGAAAGATTCTGTATCATGATTTGTGTCAGGTGTCCTGGGTATAATGTACTTGATAGGGCAAGTACAAGAAATATAAATGTCACGATATCCATCTCTAGGTGACGTTACACAACCCCGCGTACGGTGTTGGCACCCGACTATTAATCGGAAGCTAAGTAAGTCACACGGCCCTAGGGTTGAGCATTTACAACAGTCACAAGAAAATAAATCAAGAGAAAATGAATCAATATACTGCAATTATGGCAAGGTACACTTGCCTGGGTTTTCGGCTCCAATTGTAGCTTTGGCTTCAGCTGGAATTTCAGACAGTACTCCGGTTGCTGAAATAGACATCACCATCAGATCCAGAAAATATTAATCAACTAGAAACGCCTGTCCTTGAGTCCAATTTGAAGACAAGGACAAAAATGATATTTTCGGGTTAAAGCGGGGTCCACATGTGGGTCGCTTTGCACCGAAAAATACGTCAGGGTCAAAGGTCTCCAAAATAGTCCAACTTAGTGTCAACAGGTCAGGAACGATGATACGAACCCAACGGAACTTCCAGAATTGGATTCCGGTGAGCCGTTCTCAAAATCGCCCGTCGAGTGGAGCCTATGGGGCCCACGACACGCGATTTTGTCAACGTTCTCAGAATCGAACCAAACTTGGCTCACAGGACCAGCGTATTGCTACGAGTCCGATGGCGCAAGTTTTGTCTCGATCCGACATGTGTACAGTAAGTTACAACGAGAACCAGAAAGTACAGATACGGGGCGTTGTCCGCGGATACGCACTAATTCTGGTGTGCACGCACATCCGAATCAGCTTCTGCGAAATCCCGCATGTCCGTATCAACGACGCGCATGTATCTGTGAAGACCGCACGCGACCAAGTCGTCCCGTTTGGCGGGGCGCACTCAGTTCCGGGGTAAAATATGGCGTTAGTTTTTCTGTTTTTGGATCGCGGTTCACGATCACCACAGGATGCGATGCACCGAGCGGGTTGCACGAACACCGAGAGGGTCACGCAGGGTTCGCGATGCAACTGACGGAAATGAAAACAGGTAAACGGGCAGGGAGATACGCTTATCTGAACAGGGTTCGAAAAATCCGAAATATCTCGTGTCCGACTCGTGTCCTGTGTCCTGGACATTGTTCCAAACCGTGTCCAAACTAGGGTTAGGGTTCTGTCTACTGACGGAGATCGCCGGAGGAGGGCGGCGCAGTTGGAGGCGGGCCGGAGAGGCTGGGGGCATCGCTGGCCGGAGGCAGCAGGGTCAGTCGGCTGTGCGGCGGAGCTGGGCGGAAGGAGGCGGTCAGCGGAGCGTGGTCAGGGGAGGTTCTGCGGGGCTGGGTCGAGGGGAGCTGCGGGGCGGAGGGAGTTGCGGGCTGAGGGCGGAGGCGGGTTCGAGGAGAGGGCGGTGCTAGGCTCGCGGAGCTGGAGGAGGAAGACAGGGTGGCCGGCGCTGGGGTTCTGGCCGGCGAGGTCGAGGGGAAAGGAGGGAATGAAGGAGTCAGGTTTTTAAAGGGGGGGAGGGAGGCGGATGGTCGTCCGGTGAGGGGGAGCCGGAGCGGAGGGGTCGTCGGTTGCGGGGAGAAGAAGAGGGTGCGTCGGCGGACGTTTAGGGAAGCCGGAGGGGCGCGGCCGGCCGGCGGGAGGTGAGGGGTCGGTTGCTGAGCGGTTTGGGGGAAAGAAAGGGATTTCGGGTTCGCGGGTGCGGGTTGGGTCGGGTCTGCGGATCCGGCCCGATCCAAATCAAAATGCGGGTCGGGTGGGTCCAAGCGGGTCGGGTCTGACCCGGATCCGACCCGCTAAGAATTAGGGTTTGGTTCAATGAACCCGGTCCGGTTTATTTTGGTTTGGTTTAATTAAATAAACCCGGTTTATTTTGGTTTAATAATCTAATTAGTTTTTAGGGCTTTTTAAAAATACTTCCGGGGTCCAATAAATTCCCGGAAAATTACCCTATGTCTAGTTTTTCATTTTACATCATAAAATATTATTTTCATAATATTTTAATATTATTTATTATCATTTAAAAATTATTTAATAATTAAAACACCTGAATTTAATTACAATAAATTCCAGAAAATTGTGAAAAATCTAAATTTAAAAATTCTTGAAAATTAGGGGATTTACACTCTGGCTGCTCCATATAGATTTATTTTGCCAAATCACTATGGAGAAATGCAGTCTTCACATCTAACTGCTCAACTTCAAGATCTTGGGAAGAAACAAGACAAAAAATAACGCGAATAGAAGACATCTTCACAACAGGAGAAAATATTTCTTCATAGTCAATACCTTGCTTCTGACTGAAATCTTTTACCACGAGGCGAGCTTTGTACTTGATTTAGCCATTTTCTTCATTCTTGATTTTGAACACCCATTTGTTCTTCACGGCTTTCTTCCACTTCGGTAGCTCCACCAAGTCATAAGTGTGGTTCTTATGCAAAGAATCCATCTCCTCTTGCATAGCTTTCTTCCACTTGGCATGATCTTCATTGACTTGTGCTTCATAAAAACTTTCTGGTTCACCTGCATCTGTCACCATAGTATATTTTGAATCAGGATATCTAGTTGAGGGTTGTCATTCTCTCTTCGACCGTCTCAATTGAGGTGCTGGTGGCTGATCCATATTTGACGGTTCTGCATGTTTATGCTCCCCTTGATCAGAACCTAAAAAACTTGTAATTTTTTCTTCCTGTACATCTTAAAAATCATTATTTTCTGGCATAAGAGAAGGAATAACAATAGGTGTGGAGATTGGATCTAGGGCAATGTGAGTATTTTGTGGCTCTTCTTCTTTTTCAAAATCAGCAAGTGTTTTATCTTCACAAAATACAACATCCATGTTCCTTACAATTTTCTTGTTTATAGGATCCCACAACCTATATTCAAATTCATTATTTCCATATCCTAAGAAGATGCATGGAATGGCTTTGTCATCAAGTTTTGTTCTTTTTTCCCTAGGTACATGCACAAATACCTTGCACCCGAATACACGCAAGTGGGAATAGAAAATATTATTTCCACTCCAAACCCTTTCAGGAATATCTCCATCCAAAGGAACTGAGGGGGACAAGTTTATCAAGTAGCAGGCTGTTCGCACTGCCTCTTCCCAAAATATTTTTGGTAATTTTGCTAAGGGTAGCATACTTCTTGTCCTTTCCACAATTGTGCGGTTTATTCTTTCTACAACTCCATTATGTTGTGGTGTATGTGGGACAGTCTTTTGGTATCTAATACCATATTTAGAATAATAATCTTCAAACATACTTGAAGTATACTCACCACCATTATCCGTGTGAATACACTTCAAGAGCTTTTTGGTTTCTCTTTCTACTTTGGTATGGAAGTCTTTGAAAACTTCAAAGACTTGATCTTTGACTTTTATGACATATACTCACACTTTTCTAGATGCATCATCTATGAAGGTCACAAAGTAGAAGGCACCACTAAAGGTTTTTACATTTATGGGTCCGCACACATCCGAATAGACTAAGTCCAATATGCTGGTTTCTTTTTTGTTATATTTTTTAACAAAAGCTACCCGGTGTTATTTTCCAATTAAGCAATGATCACAGTGGGATAGTGTTGTACCTTGCATGGATGGAAGTAGTTGTCGTCTTGCAAGATTTTGTATTCCTTTCTCGCTCATATGGCCAAACCGCTTGTGCCACAAATCCATAGAGGTACCTTCCACTGTTCCAAGTTCATCATTCTCTAAGTGGAACTGAGTCTTGTAGAGAGTGCAACACTTCTTTCCTCTCGCCAGTACAAGTGATCCTTTGGTAAGATCCCAGCATCCTTTACCAATGCTGCTTGTGTATCCTTCTTCATCAAGCTTGCCGGTGGAGAGAAGATTGAGACGAATATCGGGCACAAATCTAACATCTTTTAGAACCATCTTTGTTCCAAGGTTAGTGGTAACACAAATATTTTCAATGCCAAGAATTTGAGAAGAGTTTTTGTTACCCATTTTTACCATTCCAAGGTTACCTTCACGAAGCAAAGTGAAGTAGTCCTTCCGGGGAGTAGCATGGTAGGAGGTAACAGAATCAATCACCCATTCTGAGTCTTGGCAAGTGAGATTTGCACAGTCTTCTTCACTTGCCGAGAAAAGCACGATTTTATTGTCAGTGACAACTGCTGCACTTTCATTCTTTTCTTGCTTCTCATTGGTCCTTCCTTCCTTTTGTTCTCGCTTGAGCTTGTGGCATTCCCGTTTTATGTGTCCACTCTTTCCACAATGATAGCAACTAATGTCCTTCCTAGCCTTTGATTTTTCTCTCGACTTGTCTCGGTTCTGAGGCTGTCGGCTTTTGCTCCTCCCCTTATTCTCGGTGACACTGGCATGAGAATGGGAGGACCCATATGACTTTCTTCGAATTTCTTCATTCAAGAGGCTGCTTGTAACTTGGTTCATGGATAAAACTCCGTCAGGTGCGGAGTTGCTAAGAGACACCACCAGAGTCTCCCAATTATTCGGTAACGAGCTAAGCGGAAGAAGGGCTTGAAGCTCGTCGTCCAACACCATCTTCATAGCTGCAAGCTGATTAACAATACTTTAAATTTTATTCAGATGTTCAAATATGGAATCACCTTCCTTGAACTTGAGATTGACAAGCTTCCGAATCAAGAAAGCTTTGTTGCCGGTGGTCTTCCTCTCGTAGAGATCTTCAAGTTTCTTCCACAAGCTGTTCGTCGAAGTCTCATTCGACACATGATGAAATACGGTATCATCCACCCATTGTCGAATGGTGCCGATGGTCTTCCGGTCGAGCTTCTTCCATTCTTCCACCGTCATGGAATCCGGCTTGAAAGATTCTTCTTCAACTGGTGCATAGAGGTCCTTGCAATAGAGAATGTCCGTCATCTTCGCCTTCCATATCATCAAGTTGCGGCCATTCAAGCTGATCATCTGAATGCCACCAATGGGAGTCTCCATCTCAACACAAGAAGATTAGCAACCTGTGCTCTGATACCACTGTTGGAAAAAATAATACATTTTTCGTCTTTGTGATGAGATAAAATAAAATGGAAGAGAAGAAAAGTTAAAAGAAAACACACACAAGATTTATCGAGATTCAGCTCAATTTGAGCCTACGTCCTCCGCCCGCCCCTTCTTCACCGTTTTTACTATAATCAAATGAAAGATTACAAGGGCCTTCTCTCAAGTTGGTACAACTTAACTTGAGGATCACTTTCTCTCACAAACTCACTTGAGGTGAATTACAAGTGTGAGGATTACAAGTTGTGTATTGTTCTTCTTGTTACTTGTGGTGTTCAACCTTCACCATCTCCCCTCTATTTATTGGGAGGATATGCCTCTTGGGTACATCATATTCGTTGTATGGAGAAGTCCAAAGAAAATATTTGTTCCTTCTCCCAAGATTCATTCATCTATCATCAATGTTACATGCAAGCTGAATGCATGCAGAATATGAATATATAGGCTACTTCAGATAGTCATAACTTATTCAATACACCTCCAAATGACCTGGTTCAAAGCCTGGATGAAAGAGAAAACTTTTTCAACAACTTTTGTATTGAAGACCGAGCCAAATAATGATTGCAACAGCTTCAAAATAGCCTCCCAAAACTGAATCTTGTCATAGAAACTGCACCCAGAAAAATTGTTAAGTACTTGGCCGAACCCAACCATGGATGACCGATTTTCATGGATCAAATCCATGTTTATTCATCATGGGGATGGACGCCGTTCCCATCAACCCTTGCGGTTATCGAAAAAAGAAATAAAATTATGGCTGTATAACGAAAGATAGATGGATCGAACCACGAGAACGTATTATTCTTTTTATTTATTTGATAAAAATTGAAAGTAGTGGACCTAAAAGACATCCAACGTAGATGTACAAAGTTTCGAACGTTACGTCGGACATCTCAGAAAAAAAAATTACATAATATTTGAACGGTCCTACCTCTACCACTAATCCATGATTTTCAAATACTCCTTACAAGTGAGTGAGAGGGGGCTATGCAATATTTTTGTTTAAGATGTATAAATTGCATGGCCGGCCCAAGGATATACAAGTTCGATGTAACTTCGAATTTGGATAACTTTTTTCTACTTAGGACAATCCTCCAGATTAAACCATGACCCGCAATATGTCGGGATCACTAGTGACCTCAGGACTAGTTCACAATAAAAGTCAAAGGAGAACAAAAAATATTTTTGACTAAAACAACTCACATGAGAAGATAAAGTATTTATAATTTTTATTAAAGTACATATTTTTACAATAAGTTCAACATTTATATCTTGGGCTTTAAGTTCAAATAAATAAGATAAATATTTATAATTGTTATTAAAGTACATATTTTATAGCAAACTTAACATTTATGAGTCCATTTTTGTTCATCCATCAAAACTATGATATTTTTTCACCTTCCACTAAAAAAATAATGTGTCAATTCGGCCAACATAAAATTATTTTGAAAATAATTTTGTTCATCCATCAAAATAGTTTTAACCTTTAACTTGACACATGTCAATTTGTTAGTGGAGGGTGAACAATCACCATAGTTTTGGTGGGTGAACAAAAATAGACTCTTAACATTTATATATTGGGCATGAAGGTTTGAGTCATAAAACATTTGTAACTACATATTAGAAGTAGCTGGGTTCCTAATACCGTGTAATCATTTTTCTTAGAAGTCAAATATCATATAGGACTATTTGATTTTACCCTCCTGTTAGATTAGATATATTGATATTACCTCCATGTTAGATCAAAAGTTAATAATATTTCTTGAAAATATCCTTAAAATTTTATTAACGACACTTTCAAAACTTTTAACGACACTTTCAAAAAATTTAACGATATTTTTAAAAAGATATTCTTAACTTTTGATCTAAGGGAGTAATATCAATATATATAATCAAACATGAAGATAAAATTAAATAGCCCTATCATATATAATATAGTTGAAGTATATAATGGAAGTAATGTATAAATCAAGACCTTTTTTTTTTCTTCTATTTCTGAACTACTATTCAAGAAAACCACAACAAATTTTTTTACTATATGACTTACTACCAATGCTGAAAGACCACAAAAGTATGCAGAAAGCTTTCGAGCAATTTGTCTTTTTTTTTTCCAATCCCTTTGGTCGGTCGGTACTTCTGTGGTCATTGCAATTCATTACCTGATTCAAGAAGATGCAAATCAGTGGCGTGGGTTCTCGGTTCCCATCGGATTTGAAAACATAGTTCTATCAATATATTTTCTCACTTTTTATTTTCTTATTTTTTATCATGATCAAATATATTTGTTCTCTATTAGGGGTGGTTGTTTTTTTTAGATGTCCGGTGATACGTACGGGACTTTATGCACGCTGCGTTACATATCATTTGGACCCACTACCTCTACACCTTCTCCGCGCGGTTTGATCTCGAGACCTCCGTCCAGTCAGGGAGGTTATACCTCTTCTCACTGACCACAAGAGCCAGCTGGAATTCGGTTAGAGGTTGTTTGGTAACTAGAATTTGGACATGGATTTGAAAATTTCATAAATTTGGAGTAAAATTCATAAGATTCTATGTTTGGTTAGAGTTTGATTTGGATATGAAAGGTGGATAATGATTACTTTCCAAATCAAAAATAAGGATTTGGGAGAAAAAAAGTTAAATTTTTTAATATAATAGTTAGTTATTATTTTATATATAATTTTTTTTATCCTTGATTAATATAAATAAGTTCATCATTATAATAATTACTTATTAATTTATAATTGTATTAATTAATATTTTATTATAGTCTTATTTATTAATTTATTAATCATAATTATAAAAAATAAATAATAACATGTAAAGTATTTTTCTGAGAGCACAAAAGAAAGAAATTTTTAAAAATAAATAATAACATGTAAAGTATTTATAATAACTAGAATACTACTTAATACACTGTAAGAAGATAATGTTAAAGGCTCAAGAATAATACTTAATATATTGACCATGTAAAATATTCTTCTCACAATATATATATCAAAATAACTAGAATAATACTTAATAAATAATGATGTAATTCAAAGTATGAAAAATTGCAGTAAATAATTGTGAGATGTAATATTTTATTGTATAAAAATAGTACTATTTAATATAATATAAGGCTTTATAATATTACCCTCCTACTAGATGTAGGATATTGATATTACCCCATGTTATTTCATAAGTTGATATTACCTCCTGAAAGTGTCACTTTTGATTTAATAATGACACATTTAAAACTCTTTAACAACACTTTCAGGAGGTAATATCAACTTATGAAACAGTAGGGGGAGAATATCAATATCCTGCATCTAGCAGGGGGTAATATCAAAAAGAGTTAATTGTCGAAATGATACATGAAAAATGTAGTGTTTGTCATTTTGGTGATCAAATTTTTTTTTTTGCCGAAATAGTACATGAGCTTTGCATTTTGGCTCAATTAGTACCCTGAAGTAAATTTTATTAGTGTTTTTGGATGAAAATCGATAAAAATGGACATGCGATGGTCAAGTGTCCTATTTTTAATAGTTCTTTGGTCAAGTTTTTGGTTTTGCACTATCATTTTCAGAAGAATATTAGTATTCGAAGAAAATTGTTTGGATGAAAATAGTTAAAGATCGTTAAAAATAGTAGTCCAAAACAAAAAAATTTGACAAAATAACCATTAAAAATAGAGCACGTGACCATCACATGTCCATTTTTATCGATTTTCATTCAAAAATATCAACAAAATTTACTTGAGGCACTAATTGAGCCAAAATGCAAAGCTCATGCACCATTTTGGCTAAAAAAAAAAAAAATTCAATCACCAAAATAGCAAACATTATATTCATCATATACTATTTCGACAATTAACTCTATCAAAAAATCCTATAATATAATATTACTATATTTAAAAAAAATCGAGAATGTTATTTCCGAACTCTTTTATAATTGTGTCCTCCCTTGAATTGTAATCCTGGAATCGGCATCGGCTGTGCCTACAAGAAGGACGTTTCAATTTTCTTTAGAAAACGCAAATGATGTTGTTATTCTTTTATTATAATTTGACAAAAAAAAATTTCTGAGTACTTATTTGAGAGTAGTTGTTTTCTGTGTACCAAAATTCCTGCAGAAAATAAAGTCATCATCTACCTAATATGGAAACATTGGAAAGTGAGATAGATACCTAATATGGGAAGTAAAATGAATGGTTGTGGGACAACAGATAGGGATGCACATGGCAGGCAGGTGTATGAGCATGAGCCACAAAATGATGCATAACAACAAAAAAGGAAGCAAAAGATCCTCCTTGGGACAAACACCAATGATGTGCAGTACTATAGGGCCAGCAATCCTGGTCCCACCACACCAAGTCTCAGCCACAAAAATACATGGAGATGCAAATTCCATTCACAATAAATTCAACCCCTACTAGCCTCTTTCCCAATCTTTCCATTTTTCTTTCCCATCACAAAAAATTTAAAAAAAAAAAAAAAATTATATGGATTCTCTCCTCTTCCCTCCCTCCTGCTATGATGCAAAGGTATATTATTGAGCAAATTATAAGGACACTACTACTTTTACTTGGATCTAGTCCAATGTAAAAAATTTCAAAATTACAAGTTTGTCACTCTCATAGTTACTTGGGACTGGCCCACACTAAGGTATATAAGTGAATTTTTTTTCTATTTTTGGCATTCCACCTAGACTTGAAGAAACCCTCATTCTCCAAGAAACCCTCATCCCACCTAAATTTGGAAATTGATAGTTGTGGTTTGAGGAGAATTTTACTTTGGTGATTGTCCAAGGAATATTCTTCCGGTATGTCTTCGACAACCTACGATGAATAAGTTTTGCGATTGTCAGAAAAAAATTTAGTTTTTTTTTACTATTGTAGAAACAATGCATGAAAATATGTTCGATGACGAAGTCGGATCCTCCAATCCATTAAATATGTACTCCGGACGTTCCGAAGAACATGTCGGTTGTTCCGAAGCACGTACGGTACGTAAAACAACAACCCTAATTCGACAGTCACGAGTAAGGACTGTAAAAATTAGACAGTCCTATATAAATATAGGACTGCCAAATATTCTACAGTCCTATATAAATATAGGACTGTCATAAATTCGACAGTCCTACATAAAAGTAGGACTGTTATAATTTTGACAGTCCTATATAAAAATAAGACTGTTAAAATAGTGATAGTCCTGGATAATTATATGAAGTTATTAATTTTTATATTATTTTATATTGGTTATAGGACAAACCTTGTTCAGACATTGTGGTACATCCTGCTGTTGGTGTTGATGTGGATGATATTTTCTCAACGGATATTCAATTTACAACCCAGGAAGAAGCATTAGAGTGGTGCAGAGAAGTTGGAAGACGACATAACGTAGTTATTGTCATTGCAAGATCCATCAGATCTCGGCCGGGCCGAAAATATGTTGGGCTGGGATGCGAAAGAGGAGGTGTGTTTAGGGAGCATCATAAAAAAATGGGTGGTGTTGAAAAAGAAATCCCTAAGAAAAATGTTGGGACGAGAAAATGTGGTTGTCCATTGAAGGTGTTGATTGTAAAAGTTGAAGATGTGAAGCGGATAATCGAAGTTAAGAATGGAAGACACAATCATCCTATTCCAGGGACACTTACGGGTCATGCCTACGTGGCACGGTTGAAGGAGGATGAGAGAAAGTTGGTTGAAGAATTGTTCTTTTCCGGAGTTGCACCGAAACAAATTTATTCTGCCGTGCGACAAAAAGATGATGGGAACAAGTCTACCATGAGGACAATCTATTATAGTTTGGCCAGAGCGAAATGCAATAGTATGAAAGGAAGAATGGCGATGCAGCAAGTATTGAAGCTGCTTGGGGAGCATCACTACGTGGAGTACCATAGAAGACATCCACAAACTGATAAACTCCTTTCGTTGTTTTGGGCTCATCCTGATTGCACACACTTGGCTCGGTCCTTCGTAGACGTGTTGGTCCTTGATTGTACATATAAGACCAACAAGTTCAAGATGCCTCAAATTGATGGTATGCACAGTTATATGTAACTTTAGGACTGTCATAATTTAGGACTTGATGGTATGCACAGTTATATGTAACTTTAGGACTGTCACAATTTTGACAGTCCTAGTATATACTATGACTATCAAAATTGTGACAGTCCTAAAGTTTACCCACTGTCTTATATGTAAAATTAGCTACACTGTCTATAAATTGGACAACAGTATGTATGCAGCTCAAATTGATAGTTTAAACTTTTATACAACTCAAATTAACTCAAAGTGTCAATAGTAGCAAATTCATTGAAACTGTCAATAGTAGCAAATTCAATCAAAGCTATACAACTCAAAATCATAGTTTAAACTTTTACAATTCTCAAAAGTCATATTCTTTCAAACTTTTACAACTCAAAATGATAGTTTAAACTTCATGCCGCCTTTTTGTACGTTGCTCTCTATTTTCCAAGAAAGAAAAATCTTCAGCGTTGTTGATTTGTTGGAGTTCATCATTGATTGCCATATAATTCGAACCCTGACAACTTACGAGGCTTCTTCCCAACTTCTTTACTTTTTTTGCCTATTCATGAGAATTTAAAAATTTGTTAGCCACAGTTACAAATATCAAACTTAAAGTCTACAAGTTGGCTCACCATCTTCACCAGTGCAGTATACAAGACCGATTTGGCAGGAAGATCTGACGGTACATGTCACGCCCCAGTCCCAAAATACCGAGGGACTGGACACGTGGCAATGGCCAGCAGCACGCATCGATGGACAACCCAATTTAATGGATCCATCAGGGCATGCTTAAGCTGTAGTCTAACAATAAATGGAACCAATGATACAGGTCACAGTCTATTCTAATCTCATCCACAACAGATAATCATAGATCAAATGCCAGAATAATGCAAATAAATGTAAACTAGCATATCTCAATAAAATGTCTCGGGGAACAATCCGAGAATATGTCTGATACATCAATGCAAATAGACAGGAATAAAGGAACTGGAAATAGAAACAGGAATAACTGACTATATATAACCAATACTCAGGAGAAGTCCTCTAGCACGATCTCGTTCTCAGGTTCTGGTACAACTCCTGGAAGTGCTCATGTACGGTATATCTCTGGATGGATCTCTTCGGCTATACCTGGGGACATAATCCGGATCCAGGTCCTCAGGGGACAGCAAGGTACAAAAAATACAAGCCATAATAATGCAGTAAAATAGTCAATGAATAAACAGGGTATTTATGTAACCATCTATGTGAAATGCAGGTGAGAACATCACCAGTACTCAGGCTGAGACTACTACAAGCTCTGTGTAGGGGAGCCGGTAGCAGCGATATCATGTAGTTGTCTAGCTCGTAGTGAGACTAAGACGCCGGCATAATATAGTCAACCTGTAGCCTGTGTGTCTCTCCCCACCCAATGTGATCACGCATATCATGACCATAACGTCTCATGTCCATGTCAAGCGGGATCATAGCTAATGCAACAAGTCATAAAGTATCTTTAAATACAATATCTCTGTCAATTCCTGTATCCTATACAGAATCACCATGAATGTCTCAGGAAGACTCTGTCTCATGAATAGTGTCAGGTGTCATGGGTTATGATGTACTTGATAAGACAAGTACGAGAAATATCGGGTCTCGGTATCCATGTCTATGTGATATTACACAACTCTGCGTACGGGGTTGGCACCCGACTAGTAATCGGACGCTAAGTAAAGCCACTCGGTCCTGGGTTGAACAGTTTAAAACAAGTTTATTTATGAAGTCTACAAGAACTCAAGTAAAGTACTATAACAGGAATCACTGCGAATTGGCAAGCTTTACTTGCCCACTGATGCTAAATTAAGCCAAGGAAATAATTAGCAAGTTGCAGGGTTTGGCAAGGTACACTTGCCTGTGGTTCTGATTCCAATTGCTGCTCTGACTTCAGCTGGAATTGCAGGCGGTACTCCGGTTGCTGAAATAAACATCACCATCAGATCCAGAAAATATCAATCAGCTAGAAATGCATGTCCTTGAGTCCAATTTGGAGACAAGGACAAAAATGACAATTTCGGGTCAAAACGGGGTCCGTATGTGGGTCCCGCTTTGCACCAAAAAACGTGTCAGGATCAAAGGTCTCTAAATTTGCCAAACTTAGTGTTAACAGGTCAGGAACGATGATACGAACCCAACGGAACTTCCAGAATTGGATTCCGGTGAGCCGATCACAAAATCGCCCGTCGAGTGGAGCCTGTGGGGCCCACGACACGCGATTTTGTCAAAGTTCTCAGAATCGAACCAAACTTGGGTCACAGGACCAGCGTATTGGTACGAGTCCGATGGAGCAAGTTTTATTTCGATCCGACGTGTGTACACAAAGTTAGGACGCATTCCAGAAAGGGCGGATACGGGACGGTGTCTGCGGATACGCGTTGATTCCGGTGTGCACGCACACCCGAATCGACTTCTGCGAAATCTCACACGTCCGTATCAACGACGCGCACGTATCGGTGAAGACTGCACGCGACCAAGTCGTCCCGTTTGGCGGGGCGTACCCAGTTCCGGGGTGAATCAGGACGTTGTTTTTCCTGTTTTTGGATCGCGGTTCGTGATCGCCACAGGACGCGGTGCCCCGAGCGGGTTGCACGGGCACCGAGGGGGTCATGCAGGCTACGCAACGCAACTGACGGAATCGAAAACGGGTAAACGAGCAGGGAGATACGCGTACCTGAACAGGGTCCGAAAAACCCGAAAAAAAAACCATGTCCGACACGTGTCCGACACGTGTCCGACACAAGGACCTAGGGTTTTAGGGTTTGGAGGTTCCTGACGGAGCTCCGGAGGCGCTGCGGCAGGGGAGGCCGGCCGGAGGGGCTAGGGAGGTGGTCGACGAGGCTGGGCGGAGGCACGGCGGCCGGAGTAGGCGGTGGCAGCGAGGCGTCGGCGGGGGAGATCTGGCCGGAGGAGGCTCGGGAGGGTTTATATAGGGCTGAGGAGAGCGGGGCCGAGCGGGGGAGGCAGAGGAGAGGGTCGTCGTGGGCCGGGCAGCGCGGGGGCGAGCCGGACGGAGCGGAGGGCGGCGCGGCCGGCGGAAGCGGGGGCCGACCGAGTCGCGCGGGGAAAGTGGGGGTGTGGGCTAGCGGGTCGCGGGTGCGGGTCGGGTTCGGTTGGGCGGACCCGACCCGACCCGATAGCCCTACGGGCTGGGCCGGTGGGCTGGGCCGATGGGCTCGGTTTATTTGGGTTTAGGATTTAGGTTTTATTAAAAATAAATAAATAAATAAATAAATAAATAAATAAATAAATAGATAGCTTTTAGGTGATTAAAAATAGGTCCGGGGCCCGATAAATTCCCAGAAAATTACCCTAAGTCCAGTTTTTCATTTTACACCCAAAAATATTATTTTTATAATATTTTAATATTATTTATTATCATTAAAAATTATTTAATAATTAAAACCCTGATTTTAATTACGGAAAAATCCCAGAAAATTCCAGAAAATTATGAAAAATCCAAATTTAAAATTTTAAAAAATCAGGGGGTTTAAAATCTACCCCCCTTAAGAGGATTGCGTCCTCGCAATCAAAGAATAATCGGTCAGCAGAGATGACACGGTTGCAAGTATCGTTCGAAACACATCACCAGATACTTAGGGAAATACCATTTTCCTAAGAATGAAAGTTATGCACTTTTCCAGAGTGAAGCAAAACTTGTTAAAGCAAAAAAACTACAATTTTAGAAAAACCAGGTTATTATTAACAAGTTACAAATTACTAGGTTGGGGCTGAGGTCACGAACCAATAGGCACGAGCTAAACAATACTAGAAACGGCATCTACGAATCACTTACGCGCATTAGCTACTCCACGAGTCTGCGCGTTCTCCACGGTCATCGTCAGGGCTTGCTCGCGTCCTTGCAGTCGACTCTTCTGCTGCTGAGCCTGCTGGAAGAGTAGTGCCTGGGGTATCAAGGGTGGCCTCGGCTGATACCCTCCTGGAGCTGGTGGTAGGACTTCTTGAACTTCCGTTTGCGGAGCTCCTAATGCTGGATAGGCTAGCCTCGGTGCTGGTAACGCTTGTTGGTTTACCCTTGGTGCTCCTTCTCGACGCTCAGGGTATTCCCTCAATAAATGCTGACTGGATCCGCAAGCTAAACACAATCTCATTTTTCGTCTGCACTTGTTCTCTATATGACCTCGCCTGTGACAATATGGACAGACAGGTATTGCCTGTGGAGATGCTTCTGGTGGCTGGTGTATGTGAGGTCTTTTTGCAACTTCTTCTTGTGGTGCTCCGGCTGGTGCTGATGTGGATGGCCACTTCAGACTGGTCTCTCTCCTGATGACGCGCTCCATGCGTCGCGCTGCAGCAAGGACGTCCGAGTACGAAGTAGGTACAACGGATCCAATTAGTTTCTGTAGCTCAATGTTTAGTCCGTCGAAGAACTTCTCGGCCTTCTCTTCTTCTGTCGGGATCAATGTTGGGGCGAAGCGACTTAGACGAATGAACTCAGCGTTGTACTCTTCCACTGTCTTAGCATCCTGAGTGAGGTGATTGAACTTGTCCCGAAGTTCTGATCGAGCGATAGCTGGGATGTACATCTCCTGAAAGAGTCTAGAGAACTCTTCCCAAGTGACTCGGTCTGGTCCGAGCCGTGTCTCCTCAAATAGCCACCAGTGATGTGCATTGTCTGTCAACTGCATTCTGACGGCAGTCATCCAACGTTCCTTTGGAAGCTCAGCTGCTTCTAGTTGATGTTGAGTGTTGGTGAGCCACTCATGAACTTCAGTGGGCTCCTCCTTGCCTGAGAAAGTACGGGGCTTTAGCTGGCGGAAATCAGAAATAGAGCCTGTCGTTGGCCTTCGTGCTGGTAGATTCGCCTGCTCCAGTACAAGTGCTAGGCTGTGACTCAAAGTCTCTTGTTGAGCTTGTATTATTGCATAGATCATTTGAAACACCTGCTGCCCGTCCATGGCCTGCCCTGGCAGAATTACGGGCATTGGTGGAGTAAATGGCATCGATGGTGGAATGTCATCTTGCTGGATTCTCGAGGCATGTTGTTGAGCTGATTGTCCTCCATCCACTAGTGTTACTTCATCTTCGTTGGTTACCACAGCATCTCGTGGTGATTCTATGGGAGTCTCGTCGTTCGCTCGTGAATCCATAACCCTGCAACCAAAATAAATAATAAGAGGCACACAGGAATCAAGTCAGGATGCAAGTCAAGAATTTAATTCGAATCCGATATAGATATCAAGAACGTTTCAAGCAAGTTGATGAGATCCTAGAACTTATCATATTCTTATTGCAGGCCTGTTCGGTCCCTAAGTTGAAACCGAACAATTTAGTCGTTGACCTGCATGGGCCACCACAAAAACCATGTCACGCCCCAGTCCCAAAATACCGAGGGACTGGACACGTGGCAATGGCCAGCAGCACGCACCGATGGACAACCCAATTTAATGGATCCATCAGGGCATGCTTAAGCTGTAGTCTAACAATAAATAGAACCAATAATACAGGTCAGTCTATTCTAATCTCATCCACAGCAGATAATTACAGATCAAATGCCAGAATAATGCAAATAAATGTAAACTAGCATATCTCAATAAAATGTCTCGGGGAACAATCCGAGAATATGTCTGATACATCAATGCAAATAGACAGGAATAAAGGAACTGGAAATAGAAACAGGAATAACTGACTATATATAACCAATACTCAGGAGAAGTCCTCTGGCACGATCTCGTTCTCAGGTTCTGGTACAACTCCTGGAAGTGCTCATGTACGGTATATCTCTGGATGGATCTCTTCGGCTATACCTGGGGACATAATCCGGATCCAGGTCCTCAGGGGACAACAAGGTACAGAAAATACAAGCCATAATAATGCAGTAAAATAGTCAATGAATAAACAGGGTATTTATGTAACCATCTATGTGAAATGCAGGTGAGAACATCGCCAGTACTCAGGCTGAGACTACTACAAGCTCTGTGTAGGGGAGCCGGTAGCAGCGATATCATGTAGTTGTCTAGCTCGTAGTGAGACTAAGACGCCGTCATAATATAGTCAACCTGTAGCCTGTGTGTCTCTCCCCACCCAATGTGATCACGCATATCATGACCATAACGTCTCATGTCCATGTCAAGTGGGATCATAGCTAATGCAACAAGTCATAAAGTATCTTTAAATACAATATCTCTGTCAATTCCTGTATCCTATACAGAATCACTATGAATGTCTCAGGAAGACTCTGTCTCATGAATAGTGTCAGGTGTCCTGGGTTATGATGTACTTGATAAGACAAGTACAAGAAATATCGGGTCTCAGTATCCATGTCTATGTGACGTTACACAACTCCGCGTATGGGGTTGGCACCCGACTAGTAATCGTACGCTAAGTAAAGCCACTCGGTCCTGGGTTGAACAGTTTAAAACAAGTTTATTTATGAAGTCTACAAGAACTCAAGTAAAGTACTATAACAGGAATCACTGCGAATTGGCAAGCTTTACTTGCCCACTGATGCTAAATTAAGCCAAGAAAATAATTAGCAAGTTGCAGGGTTTGGCAAGTACACTTGCCTGTGGTTCTGATTCCAATTGCTGCTCTGACTTCAGCTGAAATTGCAGGCGGTACTCCGGTTGCTGAAATAAACATCACCATCAGATCCAGAAAATATCAATCAGCTAGAAACATCTGTCTTTGAGTCCAATTTGGAGACAAGGACAAAAATGACAATTTTGGGTCAAAACGGGGTCCGTATGTGGGCCCGCTTTACACCGAAAAACGTGTCAGGGTCAAAGGTCTCCAAATTTGCCAAACTTAGTGTCAACAGGTCAGGAACGATGATACGAACCCAACAGAACTTCCAGAATTGGATTCCGGTGAGCCGATCACAAAATCGCCCGTCGAGTGGAGCCTATGGGGCCCACGACACGCGATTTTGTCAACGTTCTCAGAATCGAACCAAACTTGGGTCACAGGACCAGCGTATTGCTACGAGTCCGATGGCGCAAGTTTCGTTTCGATCCGACGTGTGTACACAAAGTTAGGACGCATTCCAGAAAGGGCGGATACGGGACGGTGTCCGCGGATACGCGTTGATTCCGGTGTGCACGCACACCCGAATCGACTTCTGCGAAATTCTACACGTCCGTATCAACGACGCGCATATATCGGTGAAGACCACACGCGACCAAGTCGTCCCGTTTGGCGGGACGTACCCAGTTCCGGGGTGAATCAGGGCGTTATTTTTCCTGTTTTTGGATCGTGGTTCGCGATGGCCACAGGACGCGGTGCCCCGAGCAGGTTGCACGGGCACCGAGGGGGTCATGCAGGCTACGCAATGTAACTGACGGAATCAAAAACGGGTAAACGAGCAGGGAGATACGCGTACCTGAACAGGGTCCAAAAAACCCAAAAAAAAATCGTGTCCGACACGTATCCGACACAAGGACCTAGGGTTTTAGGGTTTGGGGGTTCCTAACGGAGCTCCGGCGGTGCTGCGGCGGGGGAGGCCGGCCGGAGGGGCTAGGGCGGTGGTCGACGAGGCTGGGCGGAGGCACGGCGGCCGGAGTAGGCGGTGGCAACGAGGCGTCGGCGGGGGAGATCTGGCCGGAGGAGGCTTGGGGGGTTTATATAGGGCTGAGGGGAGCGGGGCCGAGATGGGGAGGCAGAAGAGAGGGTCGTCGTGGGCCGGGCAGCTCGGGGGCGAGCCGGACGGAGCGGCGGGCGGCGCGGCCGGCAGAAGCGGGGGCCGACCGAGTCGCGCGAGGGAAGTGGGGGTGTGGGCTAGCGGGTCGCGGGTGCGGGTCGGGTTCGGTTGGGCGGACCCGACCCAACCCGATAGCCCTACGGGCTGGGCCGGTGGGCTGGGCCGATGGGCTCGGTTTATTTGGGTTTAGGATTTAGGTTTTATTAAAAATAAATAAATAAATAAATAAATAAATAGATAGCTTTTAGGTGATTAAAAATAGGTCCGGGGTCCGATAAATTCCCAGAAAATTACCCTAAGTCCAGTTTTTCATTTTACACCCAAAAATATTATTTTCATAATATTTTAATATTATTTATTATCATTAAAAATCATTTAATAATTAAAACCCTGATTTTAATTACGAAAAAATCCCAGAAAATTCCAGAAAATTATGAAAAATCCAAATTTAAAATTTTGAAAAATCAGGGGGTTTACAGTACACGCACAATATTCCTTCCGCGTTGGAACAAGGTAGGTAGTCCGACACCGGCGTAGTAGGCGAGGTAGTCGTCGCTACACTCCGCCATATTGACTGCTGCTTGCCGGTCGATATCTCTAATAACGTGACGTTGCCACTCGGTGAAGAAGTCCGATACCCAGTTGAACGACGCAGGAATATAGTTTAGCGGTTTTGTACCGCGTGGAGGAGTTATCATTTTCAAAGTGCGCCTTGGGACAGTTTGTACGTAGCCAAACTGACGGAGCACTCTATCCGGCATATAAGCCTCCTCGATTTCATGACAACTGATAAGACCGTGATATAAGGCAACTGGTTGCAATGGACGGGTAGTCTGTCGCAAATCACGGTATGGATCCCATACAATCTGCACCGCATAAAATTTAGCATAACGTTATTTAGCATAACGTAGTAAATTAATACCAATTAAGTACAATATTAGGTCTAAATTCACCTCTTATGTCGTCATATCTTCCAGTGCATGCCGTAGGGCGGCCAATATGTGAGAACGTTTGGCATCTTCCTTAGTTGGCTTCCATCGGCACATTCTAGGTAGGTTCTCGTCATACCCTCGGTTCAGTTTCGCCCGCTGCAGGGTTGGAAAGTGCTCGTATATCCATGCCTTCACGTAACCAGGTTAAAAAAAATATTAGTCCAAAAATAAACAACACAATTTAAATTTATGTATACAAGTTGACAAAGATATATCTATACATGGAGTAGAGTCTGGCATCCGGATATTGTCTTCGAACCCACACGGGATGTCTCACCAAGCTAGCGGTAAAGGTATGCCAGTATACCGCTTCTCCAAGAAATTTCGTCCACCGTGTCAATGTTGTCCAAATTGAGGAGATATTTGGCATTTATGGACATTCCAGACTTATCGGTAATACCGACAGCCCCTAAGATGAACTGCATATATCCGCGGGCGACATTTTCGCTATTATCAATTTCGGGGGCCGGCTCAACGAATATCTCCTCCAAATATTTTAGAGGAAGTCCGTAGGACTTCTTGAATTCTCGAAGACTAGTAAAACTAGTGGCATCAACTCCCAGACACCCTGATACATAATCCACAATATAGTCGTAAAAGTTGATGCTCGACTCATGAAAAGTTTGATTCATCATGACTCGACCATCAACCCTAAGTCCCAATATATGATGGACGTCATCAAGGGTAATCGTCAACTCCCCATTGGGTAGATGGAAAGTGTTGGTTTCTGGATGCCACCGTTCTACAAATGCTGAAATCAGTGCATTATCCACCGTCGTATATGAGTAGCTACCAAAATATTGTAGACCGGTGGGACTAATTTTTGCCTTCACATCGTCTCCCAATAATTCATACCTCCATGTATTGCATTTTTTCCCGTGGTTGATCACCGTCAACATACGAGAACTCTCCTGAAAAGTAAACAATTGGATGGAATTATACCTCTATGTAAAATGTACTTATCTATAAATAATTGGATGAACTTTGAACTTACAACTATATATAAATTTATCATAACGTAATGTACTTACCGGATTGTTCCATATTTGGTATGCAATATGGTTTTCGATCGACGGTAATATAGAGCAACCGTTTGGACAAGTGTCGACTGGACTATCTGGCTGCTCAGAAGGTCCTGAACCATCAGTAGTTCGATTTTCGAGAGTTTGTGGGAGACTCTCGACAGGACAATCTGCAGGCTGAGAAGGTCCTGAACCATCAGTAGGCCGATTTGGGACATTTGGCATGTCCTCATCGGAGGAGGAAGAAGAACCAGAAGAACTTGGAGGAGCACGTCTCTTCGAACGAGTGGCAGTCTTCTTCGTTAATCGACGTTTGCTCACTTCATGACGTGCCTCGGGCTCGCGGATAGTGACGCCTAGTTCAATAGTACGCGAAACAGTGCGTTCCTTACGCATCGACGCAGTAGGGCGTCTTCTCATGATATCTTCATCCACAGTATCCTTCCGAGGGGGCATGACTATAAGACAAAAAAATAATTTCTGTTTTAACATCATAATTTAATTTAACATTCAGGACTGTAGAAATTTCTACAGTCCTGTAAGTATACAGGACTGCAGAATGTTCAACAGTCCTAATTTTTTAGGACTGTTGAAATGCCTACAGTCCTATATAAATTTAGGACTGTAGATAATTCGACAGTCCTTAATATAAATAGGACTGTCGATTTTCCTACAGTCCTAAATCTATATAGGACTGTAGGAAAATCTACAGTCCCGCCCGATACTGCTCGACAATGTCGACGATTCTCGACATTGTATGCCCTAAAATCGTGTTCGATCAACCAAGTGAACGTCTAAACTACATCCTAAACTACATTCAGGACTTGTATGCCCTCATTTGAAGAATGGAAAGAAAATCACTCCAATTTTTCTAAATGCAATAGGATTTTTTTAATTTTTTGGACAATTTTGCAAATGCAATAGAACAAGGAGAATGATGATTTGTACCTTGATTCTTTCGAGACTTTGGGAGCCATCGACAAGGAGGAGGAGGACAGAGTCTCGGAGAACGGCCGGCGGGAGGGGGGAGAGCTCCGGTGGGGTGGGGAGGGTTTGGGATTTTTCTTTCAAAGTGGGCTAGTATGAGTAAACTAGTGGGCTAGTGTGAGTAAACTTTGCTCATTAATGGGCTAGCCCCAATCCTGGGCTAGCCCCAAGTAAAAGTAGTAGTGCCCTAATAATTTGCCTATTATTGCAATGCATATTATTTTTGTCTAATTTAATTCTTAAGATGAGCAGATCTGAAATTATAGCCAAAGAGAAGTTTTTTATGTTTCTATATTGTGAAGAACCTTTGTACTACAATAATTCCGAGGGTAGCCAAGCTCCTCTTGATGTTCCAGTTTGGGCATTTCTTGGTGTGAATTGGATTTTCTCCATCTTAGTTTTGGGCCTATTCTTTATCCTTGGGAACGAGACTGGGACTTCTTATGGTACCTCACTTGGTTATTATCCTCTCTTTTTTTTTTTTTTTTTTTTTTTTTGTATATTCGGAAATACGCACGAAACTTTGTGCACGTTGTATTGTATGATATTTTGGTCCACTGTTCCATATATCCTTCGCGATTTGATTTCGAGACCGTCCGTCTAGCCAGAAATATTATACCTCTTCTCACTGACCACAAGAACCATTTTAGTTCGGTTATTACTATCTCGTTGAGATTTTGTAATTGAAAAATTACTATATGGCATGTTTGGTTCGCAAAATCAGAAAAGTCATTTTTTGATGTGTTTGGATGCCAAAGAAAAGTAGTTTCCAAAGAAAAATAGAAAAAAAAAATGATTCCCAGGTAAAATAAAATAAGAAAAAAAAAACCATTTCACCCACCAACTCCAAGGATTTACTTTTCTTGATTCTCGTTCCCACTGGATTTGAAGACATAGTTCTATTAATATATTACTTTTCACTTTCTCATTTATTATCCTAATTAAACATATTTTGTTGCCTACTAGAAGAATAATAAAGTGGATGAATTCTCATTTGAATTTCATCTTTCAAAATGTAAATCCAAATGTTCTAGCAGTTACGATTTACCAAACAGGTTCTTAAAGATTTTTCATATTGAAAACGTACAATAATTTTTATCCCCAAAATATATTAATTATTCCTAAATGGTGGTCTATTTGGTAAAGTTAATAGGGTTGTACTTAGGAGGTCTTGTAATTCAATTTTTTTTATGATAGTCTCCACTAGATTTTTTATTTCTACTAGCAACTATTGAAGAGATGTTTTTGGATGCGCCCGTCCCATGGCAAAATTAGACGATCTTCATTCTCTCGTTCCCTTGGAAAAAGAAGAAAACATATTATATATCTCATTGAATGACTCACGTCAATGATTTATCTCAACGTATCTAAACTCGTAACAAATCACCTAGTCTTCAATAAAGTCCGAATGGAAGAAAATGATCAGAAACAACAACAACAACAACAACAACAATTTCTGTATGCTAAATTTATAGGGTCGACTGTCTGAATCATTTTCTTACATTAGTATTTGATAAAGACTATGTTATCTATAAAACTAACAAGATCCTTCTTATTTAACACTTCAAACTATGTTATTCTAGACTTGCACCTAGTCCTAAGAATTCAATTAATTATTATATTATCTCTTCTAGTCCTGTAAGTTCCATTTACTTCTAGGTCATGTTTGGTTCACAGATTTAAGAAATCAAGAAAGGAAAGTTGAAAGTTGTTTCTTTCCTTTGTTTGGTAGCCAAAACTTAGAAACTACTTTTCTGACAGAGACAAAAAATAGGGGGAGAAGGTAGTTCCCGTGAGAACCTATCAGATTAATTTTTTCTTTCTCCTTATCAGATTAGTTTTTTCTTTCTCCTTTCTCGACATTTGTTACAAAAAATTAGGACGGCGACTTAAAATGTGTTATTACCTATTTCATCCATTATTTTTGAATTTTCATAATATTTTGTTATTCTAAAATGTAAGCATATTATTGATATATATATATATATATATATATATATATATATATATATATATATATATATATATATATATATTTTGTTTTTCTTTTCTTTACCAACCAATTATTAGAAGAAAAATCTAATGATTTTTTTTTTTGAATGTATTTCTTGTTTTACCTGGGAAAAAAAAGTCAAGTTATAAATTCTAATTTTCCTCCATGAAAGAAAAAGATGAAGGAATTGTTTTTTCTTCCCAAAATCAAACGAGATAGTAGGTTTATCCATTTATTTTATGAAAGAAATATTCCTATCAACCAAAAAACAATTTAGGGCTGTTAGAAAAGAAAGTCATAATCCAGCTAATATGGAAAGTAAAATGATATCTAAAATGGGAAATAAAATGAATACTTGTACCAGTCCATGGTTCAACAGGTGGGGATGCACATAAGCCACAGAATGAAGTCATCATCTAACCTAATACAATAATGCTAAGTTTACTATCAAATGCTTACAACCTTCTCACCCTTGCTATGTGGGCCACCTCTGTTTTATTTCTACTCCAATGAACGACCGTCACGTGATATTTTTTTTTCAATGAACGACCGTCACGTAACATTTCAGCCACGTGGTGACCATCCGAACAGCTATCAGATCCCACCTCTCACCTCTTCTCGAATGGACGGTCGTCATATGGACGTCACGTGGCGGTTGTAAGAAAATTATAAACATAAGATTATAAGCATAAGATTGTAGACATAACAACACCCAACGCTATGCCTACAATCTTATGTTTACAACCGTTATGTGACGGCCATTCATTGGAGAAGGAAGGAGAGGTGAGACTCGATAACTGTCTGGATGGTCGTCATATGACTAAAATATTATGTGACAGTCGTTTATTGGAAGAGAAGTGGGATTGAAGATGACCCACATAGCAGAAATGAGAGAGTTGTAAGAAGGTAGTAAGCATTTATTAGCAAACTTAGCATTATTGGACCTAATATGGGAAATAAGATGATACCAGTACAAATATGGGAAAGAAAATGAATGGCAATGAGTCAACAGTAGGGGGGATGCACATGGCAGGTGTATGAGCATGAGCCACAAAATAAGGTGGGCATAAACAAAAGAGGAAGCAAAAGATCCTCTTGGGACTTGCGCCAATTAGGTGTTACTATAAAATAAGATGGGGCTGCAGCTGATCTTGGTCCCACCACACCAAATCTCAGCCACAAGGAAGCATTGAGATGCAAATTCTTGTCACAATAAATTCAACCCCTGACTGGCCCTTCTTCCTCCCCACACTCATTCCCAATCCTCCCAATTTTGTTTTCAAAATTACAAACAGCTCTGGATTCTCTCCCCCCTTGCTATAATGCTAGAGGTATTTTATTGTGTTCTTGGTTGAGATGCTGCCAATAGCAACATCCTGGAACTTTAGGTTGCTATGATATTATATTTATATTTTTGGGACATCAGTTTCTAATTTAAATTCTTTAAGATGAGCAGATCTGAAAACATAGCCAAAGGGAAGTTTTTTTGTTTTTGTTTTTGTTTTTATATTGTGAGGAACTTTGTACTACAATTCTGAGGGTAGCCAGCCCTTCTTGGTGTTGCAGTTTGAGCATTTCGTGGTGTGAATTGGATTTTCTCCATCTTAGTTTTGGGCATATTCTATTTATCCTTGGGGGATCAAACTGGGACTTCTTATGGCACCTCACTTGGTTATTGCCATCCAGTTGAGATTTTGTAATTGAAAAATTACAATATGGGCTCCTGACCAAATTTAGAACTTTTTTTAAAATAAATTTTTTTTATTTAATAAGATACAAGGGGAAAAAAGGTTCATTTAGGTACTGTTTGGTTCTTGAAATTGGAAGAGAGAAGTCAAATTCAGTTTTTGTGTTTGGATGCCAAAAAAAAAAAAAAAAATCAGGAAAAAATAATTCCCAAAGAAAAAAAAAAGGGGTGAAATGGGTTCCTCCAAGGATTCACTATCCTACCCTAAGAATTTACTTTCCCTTCCAATTTTCTTGGAATTTCTAAACACCCAAAAGAAAAATCGATGGGAATTGCAATTTTCTGAAGGAAATGATTTAGCTAAGAATTATATTTGTACTAATTTAATTCTTAAGATGAGCAGATCTGAAATTATAGCCGAAGGGAAGTTTTTTTTTTATAAATATATTGTGAAGAACTTTGTACTACAACTCCAGTTTGGGCGTTTCTCGGTGTGAATTGGATCTTAGTTTTGGGCATATTCTATTCTTCCATTGGAACCAAAGTGGAACTTCTTATGGCACCTCACTTGGTTATTACCATCCAGTTGAGATTTTGTAATTGAAAAATTACAATATGGGTTCCTGACCACATTTAGAAGGTTTTTTTGTTGTTGTTGTTAAATAATTTGTTTTCCTATGATGCAAGAGAAAAAAAAGGTCATTTAAATATGAATTGGCATCTCAGAGTTCTTTTTACCAGCACAAAATTTCTCTTATGTAATCATGTTAGTTGAGTTTAGCACATGGAAGTTGATTGTCAGTTATGGTTGGGGCCTCACATGGTTCAGTTTAGATTAATCTTATCATTGAGTAACAATATTTCTCAAAGTTTCTCTCCCATGGAAATTTCTATGGGAGGATGTGTTTTAATTGCTGAATGAAATACTTTGTACCGGGAGAAGAAGGCTGTATTTATTAATTATACACATTTTCTGTCTTTAACAGATTGAGCTAATGGAGTGGTATCTTAGGGGAGATAGTAATGGTCTTATTGTACCCGGTCATAGAGAAACATCTGAAGCTACAAACACAGAAGATGATGTACTACCGACACGAAATGATTGGTGTCACTGGGGAACCACTGGAACCAAAGTTATGATATCACCTAACAGATACCATGGCATGTTTGCAAATCCTTCCATGGAAAATTCAGACCCTGGTAGACAAATGTATTTCCAAGCTAGCAAGGAAGCTCCGATGTGCGGAGTTGAAGGATCTGATGGCTCAGGTGCTTGTGGGGTTCCTTCCCTGAGAGGTCGCAGTACGAGACCTTCAGAAACTTCCTCCCATGGTCAGCCAGTTTTCGAGATGGAAAACGAGATGGAAAACGACACGGAAAGGATGGATGACATTTTCATGTAGGATCACAAAATTCATGATTCTTAATTATGCTGTAACTGGCATATGTTAATTTGTATTTTGGCTCATGTTGTACTTGCCTTCTCAGAAATTCATTCCTGGAGGAGGATCAATTGTGTCCGGACTCTGCATATACATCGACATCCTTTGAGGATCTGATGTCGAATGTGCTTTCGGATCCTCCGAATTTGTTGCTCTCACCTGGAACCGAAAGCGAAACATCCATGAATGCTTGCAATTATGTGACGTGTATGGATGATATCTCAAAGAACTGGAACAGAGAGGATAGTCCACCTTCATGTTTGACATCGGATGAATCCAAGAGATTCATTGGTTATTCTGTGGTAAGCTAAATAGATGTAGTAGTTAACGAAAGAATTTCTAGATGTTTTTTCTGGCATTGAGCATTGTATGAAGAGTGACTGTGATCTGTTCCGACTTAGAATAACAAAAGGTCATTCTAGGTAGTAAGGAACTATTCCCATTGTTTGCTTAGTCTTGACTCTTGCCATCATCCTTGACTTCATCTCTTATTTAGTTGGTAGGAATACTTAAATTTAAATTTAGAGATCACAAAAGTTTTTTTTATTGAGTTTAAAAGTTCATGTCAATTCTTCTTTTCTAAGCTACATGCTAAGGCTGTAAGCTTAAATATCAAGTGTTAGGCTTATATGAACTTTAATATACCTTGAACTATTGCCGATTGATGCTTGATACCGAAATTGCAAAAAAAATGTTGATACTATGGAGTTGCCTATGAAAGTAGGACGAGGAATCAAGTTGCCAATTAGTGATAGTTTTTTTTTAATGGTAAACCACCATTTGGCGGGGGTAGTACCCTTTACTGGTAACTAGTCACGTTCACGTGCGTTGCACGTATAAAAAAAAAACTACAATATTATTAAAAATTAAATAGAAAATTAAATTATATTAGAATATTATAAATCTATTATACGTATATTTTAATTATATTTTGTTATAAATATTTTTTTTTTAGTTTTGGATGTGTCTAATTAGATAATACCATGTAGATAGTTTAAATATACTTTAAATTTTGAATATATTTTATGATTTGTTATATGTTCATGTGTTTTTATTTTATTTTTTATCTCAAGTTCTAAAGTACGTGAGAAAAAAAAACATATGCGATAGTTAAAAAAATATTAAAATTTTTATATATTAATAATTGGTTGATGATATACTTACGACTTAGATGACTCATTTTTTGAGCCGTTTCTAAGCTGCATTATAATAGTAGAGATAAGAAAAACTTAGAATCAGGGAGTAGCACATTCCTTATACAAGTGGGAGGTAGATAACTCTTGCCATGGGATACCATAATGGCTACAAGAAAGAAAAAAATAAAAGTAAAATTAGTGTCTAAAAAAGGGAATCTACAGAGATCTGCTATAAGTTCCTGACGAGCTCTTCTCGGGACCTTCAAGGGAGAATGAGATTTTATTGTTGTTGTTGGAGTGAGCTTGAGTAGCCAAAGCATCAGCTATCCAGTTCGCCTCTCCGAGGAGATGGACTATTTGAATCTGTTCGCCTAGAAAAATAGACAGTTGTTTGAAGAGAGGTACGTTTAGCAAGTCCTATGAATAACAAATACAATACCCTCGAGTCAGTATCAACCCAATCAATGTCAATGTGTTGCTTTCTGAAAGTGCGAAGGCCCGTAGAAATGCCTTTGCTTCTGCCATCAAGCTGGTACCACACCCGAACATGTTACTGAAGACGATGACAAACTGACCATCAGTTCCTCGAATTACACCTCCACCTTAGTCAAGTCATCAATAGCCGAGCCCTCAATGTTAAGTTTTAGCCCCACGGGAGGGGGATACCACTTAGCCCACATAGTTGTGGTCTCTTTCCCATTTAATTCGACAAAGAAAATTGAACAAAAAAGATCAATCAACAAGGCTGTAAAATAATGTGAATGAAAAAAACTTATTTATCACAGGCAGATCAATCAATAAGGGTGACTATTATTTCTACTCAATTTCAAAGTTACTAGGAAACATCACATAAAATACTTAAAATTACGCCTAAATGTAGATTTTTTCCCCCTAAATTTTGATAATTTATTAATAATATTTGCTTTCCGATTAAAAAAAAAATGATACTCCAATCCGAAACCGTCGATACTGTCAATCCCGATACTCATAGGTACTCATAGGAAGGGGTTGGATACCGATTTCGAAACCAATACTGCGAACCTTGCCTAAACCTGGTTCACCAATACCAACTTTTAGATAATTAGGTTAGAAGCTTCCTTTGCTGAGCTTAATATTGACAAAGGATTTAAATATAGCCAATTTTAGCATGCTAATTTGACTATTGGAAAATGTTATCTTCTGCTCAACAATCATTAGGATAGGCTAAAGTTTGTAATAAAAATTGTTTAGCTAAGTTCTAAATACATTAAGATTATAAAAATTGTTTAGATAAGTTCTAAATACATTAAGATTAAGTTGAAATTTAAATTGGTTTCTTGGTGGGAAATATTTCTTTGTTAGGATTGAAGGTTTTAGACCATGGGTGCCTGTAAAAGATAAAGCAAAAAGAGAGTAAAGATGTTGGGGTTTTGGGTTTTTTGTGGTCGATAAGGATTATTAGAGATATAATCCTTTTGATTAATGATTATTGATTTTTGGGTTTATGAGTTGATTCTCTTAATCTTGTTATTTCTTTTCATTGTCGCATCTTTGCCATAACAAATTAGTAGAAGAGCAAGGTTTGATGCAATGACTGTATGCAATGATGAGCAATGGAGTTCCAAAGTCGATGTTGGAGAATGCGACAACGATCGTCCTGAGGACCCGCCGATCCGTTTCGTTCAAGATTGAGGAAGAATAAGAAAACAAAAAAGTTGTTTTGTTGAAGGTGGAGTAGATTGGGTTTTTCTGCTTTTGGTTGCTTTTACTCTGGTTTGGATGTTTCCTTTGCTATTGATGATGTTTCTTGTTGATTTGAGATTTTGTTGTGGTTGGATTTAATGATTTTGGTGTTTACTGCTAGTGATGATTATGTTAATGAAAGTGATACTTTTTTGGTTAATTATGGTTGTGATTGGTGATTTTATGCTGAAAATTTATCACGTATGAGAGAGGATGTTAGTGGCCTAGAGTTGCAAGTTGACATGCTAAAATGATGTGATTAGTAAGAGGCCTAAATTGTTGATATTGAATGTCAACATTTAGTGTCTATATAGTTGGCCTACCAGAATGAGGTCATGATACAAAGATATAATCCCACCAACAGTGTGTGGTTTATATGTTAGATTTTGGTTATCAGGGGTTGGATAAAGATGATAAGTTTAATCTAAAAGGATTGTCTTTATTTCTGTCTTAAATACATTATGATTAGTCTGAAGTTTAGATTTGTTTCTTGGTGGTTAAGAAAGATTTAATAGCTAGGATTTATTTTAGGGTTTAGGTTTTAGACTATAAATATGAATGCATGTTTTGAGGAAAGGAAGAGAAAAAAGAAGAAGAAGAGAGACTAAAGATGTAGAGGTTTTTATTAGGTTTCTGAGTGTTCGATGAGGATTATATGGGATTGTAATATTTATTTATTGATGATTTAAGTTAATTCTCTTCCTTGATCTTTTTTTTTTTTTTTTCATTGTTGCATCTTTGTCGTATTTTCATAAAATGTAGATGTTTGCTAAAATCAGCAAATTTTCCGTCAGTACTTATCATTTCTTTTATTCTCCTCCTATGCTGATTGTAGCTTAAGGCTGACCAACCTCTCGTTTCTGTTGTTTCTTTGTATCATGTGGATGAGTAGTTATCCAGATTCCTATGGCATAGGTCTATCTATTTATTTTAATTTCAGAGTAGAAGAATTTGAGAGAGTGATATGATTCAAGGTCCATATATGATTTAAGTTTTGGCTATTGTATTGATATGGGACCTTTCATCTAGGGCTCTACTATTGCAATGATATTGATGAAACAAGCTTTCTTCTAAGGCTAATGTTGGACTATTTCTATTTTTTAATTATTATGTATTTTCCCCTAGATCTGAGTTTGTGAGCTTGCATGAACATTTTAGGTTTTGATATTAATTGTTTGGTAATCCAACTCTCATTGCAGGATCACAATCTAACAGTATCGGGCCCTCCTATAACTAGTACTACCAATGGCAGTGAGGCAGTTGCTAATATGGACGAACTTGAGTGCTCAGAGGCAATAGTGCTTTTGGAGCTTGAAGATGTGATGTTAAAGGTACACATTACAAATATAATATACACTATGTAGAACCCTTTTTTCTTAAGATTTTAAATTTCTTTGATCAGATATTTCTTAATTCGACTGTTTTTAGACTATTCTAAATTCAATTGGTCATGTTGTTAACTGACAGATGAGTAAAAAGGTAAGGATATGCTTTCGTGATGCCATGTACCGCCTTGCTAAAAGCTTTGAACAAAATCACAGTATAACTCCAATTAGAAGTGAAATTGCTGCAGATAGATCCTTTCCTTCACAAGTCAGTTGTGATAATTCAAGGTATGAAATGTCTGGTCTTCTTTTTTCCGACATGAATGGACTGTTCTATAAGTGTAAAATATCTACTTGCAGTGGTGGAGCATTTTTTTTGACCATTTTATAGTTTATAGCCTGCATCCTACTAAAAGTTGTATTGTAATGAGCTGGATGCAAGGGTAACCACACAAAACATCATGTAGGAGCGATGTGTTATTAAAGTGTCACACACATCCATTTGTTATTGTTTATTGGAAGAGGCTTAAGAGAAGTGAAGTTTGGAGAGGAGAGAGAGAAAAGTGGAGAGGAGAGAGAGAGAAGAAGTGGAGAAGAGAGAAAATAAGAAAAGAGAATGCAAGGACTTAAATCACTAGGTTGCACCTCATATCTATTTATATTAATGTGCACACCTATAACTACTTCATTGTACCCACATAATATAAATAACAATAATAACTCTTAACACCCTCCCTCAAGCTGGAGCATAGAGATCATATATGCCCATCTTGCTACATAAATCAGAAAATGGACCACGAGCAAGTGGTTTGGTGAAGATAACCTAACTGATTCTCAGACCGAACATATGCAGTGGCAATCTGTTTCTTCAACAATAAATCATGAACAAAATGACAATCCACTTCGATATGCTAAGTGCGCTCACGAAATATCGCATTACTTGTTATTAAAATTGTCGATTGGTTGTCACAATACTTCATAGGGATATGAACCATAATTCATATTTCATAAAGAAGAGAACGCACACACATTTTCTCAGAAGCTGTATAAGTCATCGCATGGTATTCGGCCTCTGTACTAGAACGACCACAATATTCTGCTCCTTACTACGACCACAATACTTATATACTCGACAAACATTTCAAGCGGGGGTTCTTCCGTCAATTACTTCAACTTTTTCTTTGCCACTACTTTGATAGACATAGACCAAGCAAGATAGTTCGCACCATTAAGTTTCACCATTGTAATCGATTTTTCCAATTCATCATTGTGAATAGCATTAAAAAGAGGACCACCTCCGCTACCACCAATACTATTAATATCGTCAGAAAATTCAGTTTCACCATTCTTGCAGATACAACAGAAAGACGAGATCTCAGGAACCCTAGATCTCACAATGAACCATATTGCAGTACCACCAATGACTATCGACCACAAACACCAAGATCTGTAGAAATCTTAGATCTCATAAGCAAACCACGGATGATCACGAACTACGAACAACGAATCATAAAAAAAAGGCAAAAATGCAACATTAAAGACGTCCAAAAAAATTGCAGTACCTTCAAGTTGCTCTGATATCAAGTGAAGTTTGAAGAGAAAAGAAAGAAAATAGAGAAAAAATAGTGCAATAGCTTAATCCCTAGGTTGCACCTCATATTTATTTATATTAATATACATGATGATAAATACGCCCACAATTAGTTCATTGTACTCACATAATATAAATAACAATAATAACTCTAACAAGAGTAAAACTTTAATACATGGGTTTTGGGTCCAGACCCATTTTTGGCAGATTTTTAAGATTTGATCAATTTTTTTATATTTAATTTCATTATTATCTTTTAAATACTTTCCTAGTTATGTTGGCTTCTGATTTGGAATCTTTTAGATACTTTTCTATTGTGTTTAGATTTAATTTTTTAAGGCTCAAGTTAGATTTCTTTCTTATAAATAAGGCTAGCTAAAAGAGAATGATAAGTTTTGATTAATGAATTGCTTCACGGGAGTTTATTTTGTTGATTCTCGTGTTTGAGATGTTCCATGCCTCGTTATCTTGGGTTGTTGGTTCTCAGCTATCCGTGCTTCCGTGTTGTGTCAATTAAACAATAAAAAATACAAATAAAAAGCGAAGTACAACAAAAAATAATATCGACACAATAATTGGTGGTGGAGAAGATCAACAAACAACGTGTCAATACAAATTCTTATGACGCACTAACCGTTACCATTTGTCGAAGTTAAGAACTTTTTGCTGTAATAGTTTGTCATAATATCTATTATGGGCAAACAATTAGACAATGCTAAGTGGAAACAATAAGATTTTGCATAAATCAAATATTTTTCTAGTTATTTTGATAATTTCTATTAAGTTTTGGCCTTTGAAACAAAAAATTCTGAAACTGTGAAAGTCGAGATTGATATTCACGAGGAGGGTCCGAAATCGATACGATACCAATAATATGTTCCTTGTTTTTAAGTCACATGGGTGAGCTCCTATATTAGGTGCTCTTTCTATTTGGTTCCACCATTCAAACATGTCCAACCATATTGAACATACTTTTACAAATGGTATTTTTTCTCTGAAAGAGAATTATATTGTAGTTATACATGCAAGGAGCCCGGTAGATGATTCTTTTTGCTAATTAAGCTTCTGTATATAATTGATTGCCATCATTCACTAATATGTAATATGTTTGTTCTCCAGAAATATGGTATTTGGAACTTCAGCGAAGTCCCCATAGTATTCAATAAAATCAGGTGGAGAATATTAGAGAATGAGAAAGGATTGAATTCATTCATTTAGCCCAAGACTGTAGAAAGGTTACTAGCTAGTCTAGCCAACGTGGGACTAAAAGAGGCATAAAATGATCTAAAGGAACTATAAAGCTTTATAAGGATATAACTCGGCAATAAGGTTTGTCCGAACCCTTATATTTCTTCGTATGTTCCTTTTGATAGTGAGGCATCCATGTCAATTCTCAGTTCAGCAGATAATGCTGGTGCTTTCTTTTTCTCTATAAGAATCTATTCAAAGATAAATAGATACTCATCTTTCAGGCCTTCTCTGTTGACTTGTCCTTTGCCTTAGTCCTCAGACGTCCCAGTCTCTGTTGCTTTTTCCTTGGCAAGATTGACAAGTAAGGCTTGACCCAATTCTTGTTTTGCATAATTCATAGTAATTTTCATCTTTCTACGCTATTGGATGAAAAACCTATTCGTTCTCATTATTAATTTTCATGATTTTATACAAGAGCCTATGTTTCTGTGCATGCATAATCCTGAACATTTTACAAGATTTGTGTCCTTTGATGTTAAAAATTACTGTCAGTTGCTCCTACAGGATGGCATTACAATTCTTGCAAATGTAACTGTAAAAAAGTGAACAAGCAGCATCATCATGAACCGGTCATATGTGTGATTAATCTCCATGTAAGGATTGGAATTTTTGCTTTTCATTCATGTTCATAGTTCCTTTAATAACATACAGTTTTTTAGGATCCACTAATTACGATGTTATTATTTTCTGCATGTTGACTGCTGTACTGGATCTTTTGTAATTGTTGATTTAGTATGTTGTTTTATTCCTCGCCAATTATCGTTTGCTTTCAGGGCGGGGAGATCAAGATCTGTCGAACCTGCTACAAATATGATTGACCGCACAGTTGCAAACCTTATGTTCAACGAGCAACATTGTGGCCTTCCTGAGCTTCCTGTAGTTTGATTTCTCAAATAGTTTGGAAAGTTTTGTATTGCTATGACGAATGTAAATTTTGTATTGCTATGACGAATGTAAATGTAATTTGTATCGTCCTTCCGGAGCTCCCTGTAGTGTGATTTCTCAATAGTGTGGAAAGTTTTGTGTACTGCTATGACGAATGTAAATGTAATTTGTATCGTCCTTCCGGAGCTTCCTGTAGTGTGAATGTAAATGTAACTTGTATCCTGGGTCCTTTGTTCTAAAGATATATTGAAAACAATGTAGTAAAAAAATTTGGGAAGATTAGTGTTTCGTTACCATGAACAAATTTTATATTTAGGGATTGTTTGGTTCAAGTTTCAGAAGCTTGAGAATGGGTTTTGGATTTGTTATCATGATCTGGATTTGGGGTCGGAAATTGGGAGGGAATATGGAAGATTTCAGATTCCCACATGTAGGAAAGTAAGATCCGGAAATATAGTATCCCCCTTGGAAATATTTTTGCGTTGGGAATGTTGCATGTTTGTATTAATTATAAATTATTTAGGATGGTAATATCTAGAGTGATGGTAATATCTAGAGTGATACCAACTGAATTTATGCAATAGTAGCATCATAAAATTAATGAAATGATATTAAGTGAAAACTAAGTAAATTAAGATTTTTATTTCTGTTTGGACGAAACATGGGAAGTGAAAAATTGAATTTTCGGATTACATATTTTTAATTTAACCAAATGTATAAAATTGTTCAACAACATCAATAAAAAAACCGAATAGTGTCTTTTGCAGTACAACACCAATGTCTTTGCAATTCAAAATGATGACTCACATCTGAAGAAAAAAAACAATAAGAAAGCCACAAATTATCATCTAAAAAAAATGCTTCCTTCTTGAATTTTGAGAAGTAAAATAATCAATGATATGTGTATATTCAATGGATTCCTGCGTATCTTTTTTAATGCATATAATTGTTAATCCATTTAGCGTCATGATACATAAGTAAGATTTCAATAACTTTAATTTAGGAAAACTTTTTTCTGCAGAGGCCACAATCACATGTACAGTCTGTAGAAGCATGCAAAATCTCAGAAGTCCCTATGCGTCTTAGTCCTCATGCGTCGAAGAAGCAAATATGCATGCGTCAAAGTTCAAGTAACACATGACTTGTTGGAGAGCAGCTGGCCAAAATGGGATCAACATAATTCCCTGGAGGAAACAGAGGCCTACTATAGCGTAGCGTCGTGGACGCCAGAGGACGAACCTAATAATAATATATCCATGGTCATCTCACCCAGTACTCCAGCGGAGGCAGCAGGTTACAAAAGAAAAAGTGTAGTCAGTCCATACGTCTAGTGAGTGTTCTCCCCACCCAATGCTGTTGTATCTGTCGTGCACCACGACATGTCCAACTCCTATTCCCGAGTTAAGATCAAAGTATTTAAATGCTGCTGTCACGCATCTCGATTGTACCAGCGTACGACTAGTACAAGAATCTGTGTTCACACATGAACCACTCCGTGCCATAAATTTGTCAAGGTCATAGAGAGGTTAGGACATCTCTCAAATAAGAGGTTTTGGTTTCTATATACTAAGTCACGCGTAATCGGTCCAACTCCGACTTACACCCAAGTTATTCTTGGACGCCCAATATCGTTCAATCAGAAATAAAATAAAATAAAATAAATACAGTTGCAGTATTTAAAAATTATAAACAAGAGTGACAAGGTATACTTGTCTGAGTCCAGTAGCTAAAAATAAGAAGCTGATACAAGTCCCGAGTCCAAGTCAGAGTGGCCCAAAGAACATAAGAAATAAATTAATAATTAATTAGTCGATTAACTATTTAGGTTGCTATTTAACTTATTGCTAGGTTACAACAAAATATTTTGGTTAAAAATTAGTCGTCTGCTTATAGCTAATGACTTCCAAAAATTAATAATAATAATTGAAACTATGCTTAAGAGGTGACTTATATATATATATATATATATATATATATATATATAATGGAAGAAAAGATCAAAGGTATAGACACAACTTAACACATGTTTCCCAATTTAAAATACTACACCAGATTATTCTAACTGCTCTTTCTTCTATCGGTTCACAAACACACAACACACACAGTTCATTCCACAAAACTTAGCTTATGCTTCTCCTCATAAACACAAATAAATGCTCATGTGGCTCTCTCTAAAATAACCCATGCCTACAAATTCCTTCAGTAAAAAAACACACACCCTTATGCATGCCAGGGAACGATATGCTTCCTTCTTACAACATAGTCAATCGGAGGACTCTTACATGAAATATTTATATATCTTGCTTGCCACCTAGTCCTTTGTGTATTTCCCTAACTCATCTACAACATAGCAAGACTTTTATCTACATAAGGGAATATTTCTAACAGATCAACCCAAGCTAGATTCAAAGATAGGCCTAAAAAAAATAATTGGAGAGAAAGTTTATTACCAGAGCAAGGAAAGGAAACCAAAGTGCGAGAAGTCGTTTGAGTCCATGTGTCGAACTTGTCCCACGAACACTACAAAAATATACCGTTTTAGAGACGGAATTATCCGCCGCTAAAATATAATTTTCCGTCGCTATTTTCAAATAGCGACGGATTAGCGACGGAATTCTTCCGTCAGAGATATTAACGTCGCTACGGATTTTCCGTCGCTAATTCGTCGCTCAAGCGACGATTTAGCGACGAAATGAGCGACATAATTTCAGCGACGCATTAGTGACGTATAATTTCTGTCGCTAAATTTTCTGACTACTTACCGACATAATAGCGACGGATTATGTGAACCCAAAAATTGTTCGTCGCTAATCCGTCGCTAAATTATCACTCCCAGTGACGGATTAGCGACAAATTTTAGCGACAGACCCTGATACATGTTTGGTACATTTGTGTAATGCCACGCAACCGCACAGTGCATTACGCTGAGTCGGATTGGATGAGGCAATAGCTGGTTACATTTCAATTTGTTGGATTTGAAAATAAGTATTGATTTGAGTTGGTTTCATGTGCAGATCGCAAACGGAATTCAATGGAATCAGATGTTCGTTCAGAGCAGTACTGGAATAGCAGGATTGGAGCGATAATACCGTCTTCCTTAGTCCGATCGGTCGGATGATTTGGAGAGCATGGCCTGCTCGCACGGTCATACCAATTGAGTAGATTGTGCTTTGCATCGGACCACGGGTTCAAGGGATCGACTGTATCGACAAGGCAGAGTGCTTAACGGAATCAGACTTGGTGAGTGGGCTTTGTCCCTTCTCCTCTACTCATTCATGCCTAATAATATGGGACACACAAAATGGCTTGAACACTTGGACTGGAACTTGGAAATCACTAGACTGTGGAGTGCATAGAGTGTGCGTCGTTTGGTTGGATATGATTTGTGGTTTGAGTTGGTTTTTTTTGCATTGGACAGTTGGAGCTTGAGTAGACAGTTGGAGCTTGAGTGGATCATCTTGGTTGGAACATCGAGGCACTTCGGGCGGGCGAGCGAGCGTGCATCCGTGCACGAGTATCAGTTGGGCACTTTGTTATGCAAAGCGTGCATTTGTGGTTCAAAATCGGACAACTGCATTGGTGAGGGCATTGTGCCACTATTGGGGCATTGTGCCACGGAGTTTTCTGAGCGAGGGGTGTTGCACCAATTGGAGCATTGTGTCGAAGCGGCATAGTGCCTATGGGGATAATTTGAGATGGTGCCTTGGGTTATAAGTTGGAGAATGGTTATGGATAGTTGGTTGGATGAGTCTAGGATCGTTTGGTGGGGCAAGAATGCTCGATTCTCTCGTCATACCTACTTGGTGTCTGCATTGGTCACGAACAACCTGTTGTACATAGGGTTTCATCTCCTCGAACGGGATATGTTCCGGGGCACCGGGACTGTTCGGCCATGAAGAAGACAAATGGTAACATGTCTTGGGCGCGGTGCCGACAGTTCGATACGACCAGGCGGGCTAGCTACTAAGCGCTGGATCGGGTAGAACTGCAGTTGATCAGTCCTTTATGGCTTGGCCAGTGACTTCATATAGATAAGAGTTGGTTTTCTTTGCTTTGGTTTGGTTTGTGCTTTTCGTGTAGGCGGCAGCTATCTTGCCTCAGCAAGAGTGTGCATATCGATGATTGGATTAATAAGGCTTGGATTATGTTCGATAGGTTCACGCGTTGCTTGGGTTTGAGTAGGACGGTTTGCATGCTAGTTTTCTTTTAAGTTGGATATATATATATATATATATGCTTGTATATTTTGCTTGAGTTGAATGCTTGCACGTTTAACCTGCCTTACAGTTTTTCTTAACATGTCATACCTCTGCCATAAAATGAATCTAGGATGTTGGTTGTGGGTGCATGTTGTCCTTCATTGCGTTGCTTTCGTTGGTTTTCGGTAGATCTCTTAGCATCGTTAGACGTTGTTGCATTCGTACAACAAGTTGTGTGGCGTTGTTGCATTTGTGCAGCAAGTTGAGAGGTATTGTTGCGTTGGTTTGGCTTATCGTTCAGAGAGATTCTGGTTGCATCAGTGGAGCAATTGGTTGGCAAGACGAGATTGGTTATGTGGCATATTGTGAGTAGAAGCATCGGATGAGAATGGATCGTTGCTCGAGTTGCTCATGTAGCAAATGTGTTGGATTGAGTTTGATTTTTGGCTGGGTATATCACATAGAGCATTGGCTGAGCATGTTTGAGTTGGCTTAGGAATATCAGGATAGCGTTGCACGAGTTGCCTGTACAGTAAATGTGAGGAACAATTGGGTATTGGGTTGGATTACTTGGAAGAGATCGTTGCACGGGTTGCTCGTGTAGCGAAAGCTTCAGACGGTTTGAGAAATAGTTAGAAGTATTGAGAATGGAACATGATTGAGTTTCGTGTCAGACTTGAGTTGGGGATGGCAGGATCACGCATTAGGGATGGTTCGAACGGATCTTGGATCAGTGCAAGGAAGGGTGACATGAGGAGTGACTTGATTCTGAGTGGTATATGGTATATCACATAGTTAAGTGGCATTAGAATATTTTGGACAAGATCTTAATGGAATTGCCATAATGGACACGGGTAACAGGAATATAAGTTGGTTAGTGCATATCAGCTGAGTTAGGAAATGGAACATGGAGCAAGAAAATGTTGAGTTACGATCGACATGATCACCCCAGAATAGTCGGTTTGGAATAGACGTTCGTCGACGCAGAGTAAGCGCTAGAGTGACTCTATTTCCAAGTGGTATATGGTATAATAGAATTTGACTCAGATATTCTTCGATACGTTATACTTGAGCGATCAAGAATGGACTTGTGCAAATGGAAGTATCGTTGGACTTGGGTGATGGACGAGAACAGAATCAGCAATGAAAATAGTGTTTGGAATTTGAAGGATTGATGCGGACCAAGTATTGTAAACAATTAAGATCGATCAGATAGAAAGCTGAATATCAGAGTTCGCTTGCACGATTTGGAAGTTCGGTGGAGCATTCATGGATGTAAAGAGAGAGTTAAGCATGAGGAACGAACAGTTGGGATACGCTTGAGCGAGCGATGGATGAATCGAAGGATAGCGAGCACGGACTATGAATTTTGGAAACACATTGGAGCTGTTGGTTGCGTAATGAAACACGATCTGGTTTGGAGAGCAATGCGATGGATTCGTACGAACTTGAAGGATTTTGGATATTGGCGCTCGAGAAGTTGGACTCATGGTTTAGCGAAAGTAAAATTTGGTGAAATGGTGCAACAATGGTAGATGGATTCTTTGGAAGACATAAACGGGCATGATACAAGTTTAGTTGATATTAAGTCAGGTTGGAAGTTAACACTTACAGTATTGAGACGGATTGAGGCAACAAGTAAAGTCAATATGGATTTGAGATTTATGTTGGAATCGTGCACGAGTCATTAAGAGTGGGATTCCCGGAGCTGGAGCTGGTTACACAAAAATCCACTTTTATTCGATATCCGAGTCGAGCTGGGAAACTTGGTAGGCGAACGAATGAGAGTCTCGAGTGCCGCTAGTCTCCTGCTGTGCTGCTAGTTCAAGGTGCAGCCATTTGATCCCCATCAAAATCTGCATTGAAGCCCTTACACTAGCCGAAGAAAATATGCCTGAGGAGGACGGGAGCCAATGCAGAGTGTCTTCTTTCGAGTCGAACGGGCGTGATTGATTGCTCGTGGTTTGTGGACTAATCGAAACATACAGAAAATTAAGACATGCTAAGGAATGAAACGAGAAGAAGGATTATGGCGGATGGACTTTTGAAGATAGCTAAACGAGAGAACAACGTTGGAGCAAATTACTGTGCTGCTCGAGCAAGTTGGATGTGCACTGTGAAACATGGCATACGGATAAGAATTGAAGCAAGTCTTTGGTTTCAGGAATCATTGAAAGTGGTAGTGCGATAAGTCGAACATGGCAGTTTGTAAACTCCCTCACCCAAAATAGGTATTTTGTATATATTTTATATTATTATATTTATTATAGATGTTGAATTTATTTAGAGTATTCTCTTAGTTAATTAGAAAATAAATTTTTTTAGTATATTTACTTATATAAATATTTATTTAGAATTATTTTTAGGCTATTTTAGATTATTGGGATTTTTCCATAATTTTTAGTTAATTAAAAACTAGTAACACTAATTTTCTAGGATTTTGAAAATTTTATTTTATGTTCAAAATAAATTAAAAATATCCCAAACATTTATTTTAGGTTCTAAATAATAAAATATATTTTCTAGAATTTTTTTGGGAATTTTCTGATTATTTTAGCATTTATTTTGAGTTAATTATGAAAAACTGAATTAAAAACTAATTTCTGAAAAAGAAAACCCAAAAAGTAATTAATTTTGCCCAGTCAGCAAACAGGGGGGCCCACCTGTCAGCCTCCCGCAGCGAACAATGCCGGGTCCGCCTGTCAGTGACCGCGGGGTGAAGCCGAGCCGACCTCGAGCCGAGTCAGAGTTCGACTCGGACTCGGCTGAGCCGAGCCGCGTCAGTTTCGGACCGTCCGATTTGGGCAGGGCAGCGTGGATGGCTGCCACGTGGTGCTTTCCGAGCCGCGGCTGCTCTCTCTCTCTCCTATATATATATATAATAGTTTAAGTTATTTTCTAGGGTTTTTCTTGAGCCGATTTTTGGAGAATTGCCATCTAGGGTTCCTTCATCTTCCAGAAGCCATTGCGCATAGCTTCGAACTCCAAACGAGGCCTAGTTTCTTGCGTTAGAAAGATATTGAGGTTATATTTCTGATTATATAAATTGTTTTTTGAAATTATTAGTATTAAATTCTGAAAAATTCGTAGAGCACAGCATGTCCAAAAATAGACGTGTTTCGATATTTTTGCAATTTCGGGAGAACCCGAAATCAGAATCATGAACCGTTTAAAGTTTCGGAAAGCTAATGTCGAGATAATCAACATATATTTTTCCCAGAATTTAATTCGAAGTATTTACATACTGTTAATTCTGTAGAACTTCTAGGTTAGAATTTAACCATCGGTGCACAATACAAAATTTGTATGTGCCATAATTCCCAAACAAATTTGAATTCGGACGAGCTATAAATTCCAGTATGTTTTTGATGCTAAAATCTATAGGAAATCATGCATGAAAGTCGAGTTTGTGTCGGTTGACTTTTTGGTCAACAGATTGCCTCGATTTGCGTGCCATGAGTCTCGAGTTGATAAAATTCAATTTCTTTGGACAAAATTTAGGAATTAACATAAAAATCAGAATAATAAGATTAAAATAGGATTTTAGAGTAATTATTCTAGAATTAAATAAATTAAAATAAATTATCTTTTGACGTGATAAATTTGTAATACATAGGCTATTTGGACTGTAACTTGGACTCTGATTCATACCAGCAACAGGACCCCAGGCGAGTACATTCTCTGACAGTGTTCCAGTAGGACGTTAGTATTTAGCCACCATGGTTAGTTTATATCAGACCCTGAGTCGGAGAACCCAACGCGCGTTCGTACATTTACATATACGCAAATATTATTCAGTTTGGTATATATATTTATGTACGTAATTACTATATGTATTCCAATAATTATGTAAATAAATTTCTAGTTATATTATTATATAAAATGAATATATATGTAAGTAAGTTGATAATTATGACTAAATATTCAGACTATACGACCCTAGGACACTGTAGACTATCCCATACTTACCTTGACCATGTTGACCCTAAGAACTTGTGAATTTGTCTGCCTTGCGTACATTAACGTACTGACATAGACACCTGTCAGTTGACTGACTGATTTCGTACAGTACTTGAAGACGCAACACCCGCATAATTTAACGCGTAATTGACCGTGTTAGATGACTAGTGTTACCCCTAGTATACCCCCTGAGTCCAGTGTAAATATGGTTGTGTATGTGCTAGTGTAATGACTAATGATTTTATTGCATTATATTATATGTACATAGGATATTGGATTTATTCTGCGCGATTTCTGGAGCAGGTTATTGGTACATTGCAGCTTCCTTGCCAGGCAATTATACCTTGCCATTGTACTGTTATTTATATTCCATATGTTGCATGCATCTTTATTTTCTGTCTTTAGTTCATATATTTTCACTGTTATATAAAATGCACGCGACGGTATCGTCATGATATATTTTTATTTATGTATTTGCATTGACCTTGTTTATGAGACTACCCCATTATCATGTAGTATCACTAGGTTCATAGGCCGTGACACAGTTGTTACACGAGTTGTGAGTCTCATGTAGATCACGGACTTGCGTCCAGGTTAGCCTCCTGTACGTGTAGGCCGTGCGTTAGGAATAACTGCTGTTAAAAACTTTGCATGCTACTAGACTTGACAGTTATTAGAGGTATTATCGTGTCATAGATGTGACATGCTTAGAGCATGGGGTGGGGAGAACAACAAGTAAGGCATGTGGGCTCCGTTGCACTTTCCTTGTGTAACCCGTACGCTCCGCCGGAGATGCGCGGTCATGATGACCCTATATATATTATCAGGCGGGCCTCCGGCGTTCGAAAGGCGCCGTGCCTTTTTAGTCCCCTGGATCTCCAAGAGAACTATGCCAATCCTATTTTAGCCAGATAGCCCACGCGTTGGGAAAGTTGTTCTTAAACTGCATTCACTTTAGACGGTTAGGCGACCCATTGGATATTTATTTCAGTACTTTATTGGCATGTGTTTAAGTATCTTGTTATGTCCCTCTGAGGACCTGGTCCCCTGCCAGGTGTATCTGTTCTTGAGTATTTACAGGAGTGCAGGTTCGGATGGTTACAGATATTTCGTGGATGTCTTCTCCTCGAGCCGTGATTGATAGCTGGTATTCTTATATCGTGTTTGTTGTGGTGTACTTATATTATATTTATCCTTATATTCCAGTTGGTAGTAGATTTGTTTCCATCCAACTGTCATCCTTAGATACTTATGTTGAGATCTAGTTATATAGATACTGGTTATTTATATTTGATTTTCTGTGGATGAGATTTAGATTATACCCTGTGACTTGTGACATATGTTATACCACTTGTGGATTTGATATTCATATTACAGCGTACGTATGGGTTTGGTTTTAATATATTGGAGTTGCCATATCTATGCGGCTGGCATGCTTACGTGTCCTAGTCCTACGTATTTTAGGACTGGGGCATGACATGTTTTTGTGGTGGCCCATGCAGGTCTAGAGCATATTGTCTCGGTTACGTTACTGTACCGAACAAGCCTGCACCTAGGACTAGAGTATAGGAGCTCATCCACAATTGACTATGAATCATCTTCCTCTTCTCTGTTCTATTCGAACAATTGTATCCTGCTTGATTCCTGTAGTTCCCTAATAAGTTCCTTGAGTATATATAGCCTTCTGCTAGAATATAGGAACCCATGTTATTAGGATGATAATTAGAGTAGCACACCTATTAAGAATACAACGAGAATATAGACACACCACTAAGTTTAGAATATCTAGTGAACCTAGAATTCCTTATCTTTAGATTGTTATACCATTACCCCTTGATGTGTTAAGAAGACTTGAGAGTAGTATAGACACTACTAGAGATAGTTAGAAGTTTTACCATAATGTTTGACCCTAGTATTGAGGAACCAATGGAGAACCAATATTGAACGTTAGGACTGAACCTAACCTTCATAATTGGATAGTATTGGAGAACTATAAAACTTAGATCATTGTCTTATTATGAGTAGACAGCACCTTAGGAAGCCTAGAGGAATGTAATTAACACTTTTTCCTTGATCATACCTCGAACATAGCAACTAGCATATCACTCCCTCTTAGAAAACCATGATGTTATCTAGAGCCCCTATTTTAATTTTATATGTTGTTCCTCTGCGACCTTAACGCTCACTAGTTGTGCGACGACTAAAAATTACGTTCTTCTTTTTTTCCTCTTTCAACTCGTGCCATCTGACACTTCTGATTATAGACCAAGTAATTTTATTCTATTTTAGGATATATATAGCTTGCTAGGATTTTGGTTGTTACTCTTAAAATTTTGAATTATGTGATTGGTAATTAGAACTTGACAGTTTAAGTTATTATTGTAGATTATGACCTAATGATTACCCCTTAGTTTTAAGTCGCGTAACTTGTACCCCACCTCAATATAAGTTATATCCCCTTTTCCCTTGAGGCTAGTAACTCTTCTATCCTTACTATTGACACTTGTTCTATAAGCACTATGACTAAGGCTTAAGACGACCATGACCTATATAATGCAATAGGAGACCCTAATAAGAGTTTATGTTATATGTACATGTGCAAGGTTATTTTTGTAGGATCCTCTTAGGACTGTCACAGTACTAGTTTAATTCTTTTAAGTTGTGTAGTATGTCTCACAACCTAGTATCACATAGTCCACTTGACCCATCGAGGTAGTGTAACTGAATGACATTAATTATATGCTAGCATAAGACGACAGTGTTTATTCAGACAATAGAATTTAGAGGTCCTTGCCCCCATTTGGTCGACTAGTGACATAGACAATGAGGTTGTATGATAACTATAGAGCTTTGTAGAGTCTTTATTATTATTGCTTATTCTGTTTTTGTTTTGTTTTTATGAACTTGAATTGACTTGTACCTTCTTTTATCATCATCTAGCGTACCTATAATTGTTGTACCACCTTGACTTATGCCGCTATTATAGCCTAGTTTTGCAAGTTATTCTTTCATCAAGCTTGTTCACTATATATGTATTAGTGGATGCATACATTAATACATTTCAGAATAAGTGTACTACGGTCTGATCAACCATAGTACGCTTGGTTTGCCCTTCGTATAACTACTTTACGTGGATTGAAATATCTAGTGATTAGTAGATGAATGAACTTGCCCTCTAGATATGTCTGAGCATATCGTATCCGTTACATAACTGTACCAATGCGAGCATGTGGATAGGCATTACCAAAATATGACTTCAATCCACAACTGCTTTGACAATTTCTATTTGAATTCTTTAAACGCCTTGATCCCGATACTTCTATTCTATTACCTCGCCCTTCAACTCTTTATTATTGATCTCCGTCTTCCCTTATTTCGGAAAGACGAAACCTCGTGCTTGGTATAAGTTTGATACACAGAGAGTACTAGATATACCCCGTAGGCCGATCACATACTTGAGGATTATTCTTTCGTAATTAAGGACATATCATATATAATATAATCGGCGTTGAAGTTTTGAGGATTGAATGACATGAGTAATTAAATTAAGGAATATTTTTCTTAAAGTATATAGCCTTCTGTGATAGATGGGTAAATTCTAAGTTGGGTAGCAGTGCATTGGCAACTCGAGAGGAATTTCTTTTAGATTGTGATCGAGTAAGATTAGATTGGAAGAGGTTCAAGCCATTTAATTTTGAGAATTTTAGAAGAATGACTAAGATGATGAGGATTAATAAATTTTAAAAATCTTGATATTGAGGACCCAATATTTATACCTTAAGTACATAATTTAAATTTTTGAGTATTGAAGGTAAAATCATCAATTTGAATTTGAAGGATAAATATATAATTTCAGACTTGAACATTGGTGGACTGCATTTAAATTATTTTTCAATTTGATAATTTAAATTAAAAATTAAAATTTGATGGTTGGACTACCTATTTGAAATATTGGGGATGTGAATGGAATTTAAAAAGTTGAAGAATACAAAAATTTATAAGTGAAAATAGGAATAATATTGGACTCGAATTACTTCTAGAGGAGATTATGATAGTTGGAGATCGTGAGATAAATTTTGATATAGGTTATTTAAATCTTGAAGATATTATATGGATTCAATTTAAATTTGGATATTGATGATTTGGAAAAGTGAGAAGAGATTACAATAGGTTAAATTTTGATTTGAACAATGATTATCTTAATTTTGAAATGATCGCGATAGATTTGAATAGATTTTGTTATTTAAATTTTTGGAAGAGATTATGATTGACGTACCTTATGTACGAATGTGAAAGATTTAACAAATTATGCCTTATTTTAATTTCGAGGACGAAATTGTTTTAAGTTGGGTAGATTGTAAACTCCCTCACCCAAAATAGGTATTTTGTGTATATTTTATATTATTATATTTATTATAGATGTTGAATTTATTTAGAGTATTCTCGTAGTTAATTAGAAAATAAAATTTTTAGTATATTTACTTATATAAATATTTATTTAGAATTATTTTTAGGCTATTTTAGATTATTGAAATTTTTTCATAATTTTTAGTTAATTAAAAACTAGTAACACTAATTTTCTAGGACTTTGAAGAATTTATTTTATGTTCAAACTTAATTAAAAATATCCTAAACTTTTATTTTAGAATATAAATAATAAAATATATTTTCGAGAATTTTTTGGGAATTTTCTGATTATTTTTAGCATTTATTTTGAGTTAATTATGAAAAACTGAATTAAAAACTAATTTCTAAAAAAGAAAACCCAAAAAGTAATTAATTCTGCCCAGTCAGCAAACAGGGGGGCCCACCTATCAGCCTCCTGCAGCGAACAGTGCCGGGCCCGCCTGTCAGTGACCGCGGGGTGAAGCCGAGCCGACCTCGAGCCGAGCCGAGTCAGAGTTCGACTCGGACTCAGCTGAGCCGAGCCGCGTCAGTTTCGGACCGTCCGATTTGGGCGGGGCAGCGTGGATGGCTGCCACATGGCGCTTTCCGAGCCGGGGCTGCTCTCTCTCTCCTCTATATATATATATAATAGTTTAAGTTATTTTCTAGGGTTTTTCTTGAGCCGATTTTTGGAGAATTGCCATCTAGGGTTCCTTCATCTTCCAGAAGCCATTGCGCATAGCTCCGGACTCCAAATGAGGCCTAATTTCTTGCGTTATTGAGGTTAGATTTCTGATTATATAAATTGTTTTTCGAAATTATTAGTATTAAATTCTGAAAAAATCGTAGAGTACAACATGTCTAAAAATAGACGTGTTTTGATGTTTTTGCAATTCCGGGAGAACCAGAAATCAAAATCATGAACCGTTTAAAGTTTCGGAAAGCTAATGTCGAGATCATCGACATATATTTTTCTCAGAATTTAGTTCGAAGTATTTATATACTGTTAATTCTGTAGAAATTCTAGGTTAGAATTTAACCATCGGTGCACAATACAAAATTTGTATGTGCCATAATTCCCAAACGAATTTGAATTCGAATGAGCCATAAATTCCAGTATGTTTTTTATGCTGAAATCTACAGGAAATCATGCATGAAAGTCGAGTTTGTGTCGGTTGACTTTTTGGTCAACAGATCGCCTCGATTTGCGTGTCATGAGTTTCGAGTTGATAAAATTCAGTTTCTTTGGACAAAATTTAGAAATTAACATAAAAATCAGAATAATAAGATTAAAATAGGATTTTAGAGTAATTATTCCAGAATTAAATAAATTAAAATAAATTATCTTTTGACGTGATAAATTTGTAATACATAGGCTATTTGGACTGTGACTTGGACTCTGATTCATACCAGCAACAGGACCCCAGGCGAGTACATTCTCTGACAGTGTTCCAGTAGGACGTTAGTATTTAGCCACCACGGTTAGTTTACATCAGACCCTGAGTCGGAGAACCCAACGCGCGTTCGTACATTTACATGTACGCAAATATTATTCAGTTTGGTATATATATTTATGTACGTTATTACTATATGTATTCCAATAATTATGTAAATAAATTGCTAGTTATATTATTATATAAATATGAATATATATGTAAGTAAATGCAAATTGATAATTATGACTAAATATTCAGACTATACGACCCTAGGACACCGTGGACTATCCCATACTTACCTTGACCATGTTGACCCTAAGAACTTATGAATTTGTCTGCCTTGCGTACATTAACGTACTGGCATAGACACCTGTCAATTGACTGACTGATTTCGTACAGTACTTGAAGACGTGATACCCTCATAATTTAACGCGTAATTGACCGTGTTAGATGACTAGTATTACCCCTAGTATACCCCCTGAGTCTAGTGTAAATATGGTTGTGTATGTGCTAGTGTAATGACTAATAATTTTATTGCATTATATTATGTGTACATAGGATATTGGATTTGTTCTGCGCGATTTCTGGAGCAGGTTATTGGTACATTGCAGCTTCCTTGCCAGGCAAGTATACCTTGCCATTGTACTGTTATTTATATTCCATATGTTGTATGCATCTTTATTTTCTGTCTTTAGTTCATATATTTTCACTGTTATATAAATTGCACGCGACGGTGTCGTCGCGATATATTTTTATTTATGTATTTGCATTGACCTTGTTTATGAGACTACCCCATTATCATGTAGCATCACTAGGTTCATAGGCCGTGACACAGTTGTTACACGAGTTGTGAGTCTCATGTAGATCACGGACTTGCGTGCAGGTTGGACTCCTGTACGTGTGGACCGTGCGTTAGGAATAACTGCTGTTAGAAACTTTGCATGCTAGTAGACTTGACAGTTATTAGAGGTATTATCGTGTCATGGATGTGACATGCTTAGAGTATGGGGTGGGGAGAACAACAAGTAAGGCGTGTGGGCTCCGTTGTACTTTTCTTGTGTAACCCGTACGCTCCGTCGGAGATGCGCGGTCATGATGTCCCTATATATATTATCAGGCGGGCCTCCTGTCACGCCCCAGTCCCAAAATACGTAGGACTAAGAACACGTAAGCATGCCAGCCGCATGGATATGGCAACTCCAATATATGGAAACTAAACCCATACGTACGCTGTAATATGAATATAAAATCCATAAGTGGTATAAACATATGTCACAAGTCACAGGGTACAATCTAAATCTCATTCACAGAAAATTAATATAAATGAATAACCAACATCTATATAACTAGATCTTAACATAAGTATCTAAGGATGATAGTTGGATGGAAACAAATCCACTACCAACTCGAATGTAAGAGCAAATACAAAATAAGTACAACACAACAACACCATATAAGAATACCAGCTAGCAATCACGGGCTCGAAGAGGGGACATCCACGAAACATATATAACCATCCAAATCTGTGCTCCTGCAAATACTCAAGAACAGATACACCTGGCAGAGGACCAGGTCCTCAGAGGGACGTAACAAGATACAGAAAAGCGAGCCAACTTGAATACAGTAAACATGCATATTATTTGAAAATAAATAAGTACGCTTTACAAGACATCTATATGAATGCAAATGAGGATAACTTTTTGACGTATGGGCAAGGGTAGGCTACTCGATCTACCTCATAACTCACACACACGTCAATGGACATCAGAAATCGACATACCGCGGGGGTAGCGACCAGCGCGACACACGCCCATAGTGCGAACTATATACTACGGTTTACCAGAGTGGTTAAAAGCCCATACGCCTAATTATTGTCCTCTCATGATACTAGGTGCCATGTGTGTGTCAACATATCTAATACATAGTAATGACTGAAGAAAAACTACACATGCAAGAACTATACAGAAATGCAATAAATATACAAAAATATATTAAGCATGCAAAATACTGTAAACAATTTGGCAAGGTATCTTGCCTGGTCTGAAAAGGATGAAGTCCCAACTCAAGGCGTCGTCCGATCTACCCGTCACATAAATTAAACAAGTTAGGTTACAAAAGTGGATAAATAGGTTCCTCCATTTAATCTATTTTAATTCTGAATAAAATAATCTAAAATAGTATTTTAATCTTATTATAATCTAATTTTATTGTTAAACTCTAATTTTGTCCAAAGAACTGAATTTTATCAACTCGAGACTCATGGCACGCAAATCGAGGCGATCTGTTGATCAAAAAGTCAACCGACACAAACTCAACTTTCATACATTATTTCCTATAGATTTCAGCATCAAAAATATGCTGGAATTTATGGCTCATCCGAATTCAAATTCGTTTGGGAATTATGGCACATACAAATTTTGTATTGTGCACCGATGGTTAAATTCTAACCTAGAAGTTCTACAGAATTAACAGTATATAAATACTTCGAATTAAATTCTGGAAAAAATATATGTCGATGATCTTGACATTAGCTTTCCGAAACTTTAAACGGTTCGTGATTCTGATTCCGGGTTCTCCCGAAATTGCGAAAATATCGAAACACATCTATTTTCGGACATGCTGTGCTCTACGAATTTTCCAGAATTTAATACTAATAATTTTGAAAAACAATTTATATAATCAGAAATCTAACCTCAATATCTTTCTAACGCAAAAAACTATGCCTCGTTTGGAATCCGGACCTATGCGTAATGGCTTCTGGAAGATGAAGGAACCCTAGATGGCAATTCTTCAAAATCTCTCTCTCTAAAATAATGGGATAATTAGGGTTATCATATTATATATATATATATATATATATATATATATATATATATATATATATATAGATGTACATGCGGCTGAATGGATATCTATAGGCTGACACGTGTCAGAATATGATTGGATGGTTTTATTTATATTATTTATTTTTGATTTGCCTTTATCAAAACATTATTTAAGTCGTTTTAAATCTAAATAACTCCAAATAAATATTAAAAATAATCATAAAAATCTGGAAAAATTACAAAAAATATATTTTGAATCCAGAAACCCTAGAAAAATACTTGGGATAATTTTATCTTTATAGATTTTCTACTATAATTAGGAGAAGCTCTAAACATTAGTTTTACCCATATAACTAAAAATAAATACTAAAATTATTCCAAAAATTCTGAAATAATTCTAGAAAATATATAATAATATTATAAATCCTAAAAAATAACGTGGATCCATTATATATTCCTGGGATTGCACAATAAATTTTACAATTCCTGAAAATTAGTTATTAGCCTAATTACTCCCAATAAATACTAAAAATACTCAAAAAATTCCCAAACAATTCTAGAAAATATATGTGACTATTTAGAACCTAAAATAAAATTTTGGGATATTTTTAGTTAAGTTTGAATATAAAATAAATTTTTCAAAGTCCTAGAAAATTAGTGTTACTAGTTTTTAATTAACTAAAAATTATGGAAAAATTCCAATAATCTAAAATAGCCTAAAAATAATTCTAAATAAATATTTATATAAGTAAATATACTAAAAAAATTTATACTCTAATTAACTAAGAGAATACTCTAAATAAATTCAACATATATAATAAATATAATAATATAAAATATACACAAAATATCTATTTTGGGTGAGGGAGTTTACAATCTACCCAACTTAAAATAATTTTATCCTCAAAATTAAAATAAGGCATAATTTGTTAAATCCTTCACATTCGTACATAAGGTACGCCAATCGCAATCTCTTCCAAAAATTTAAATAACAAAATCTATTCAAATCTATCACGATCATTTCAAAATTAAGATAATCATTGTTCAAATCAAAATTCTACCTATTGTAATCTCTTCTCACTTTTTCAAATCATCAATATCCAAATTTAAATTGAATCCATATAATATCTTCAAGATTTAAATAACCCATATCAAATTTTACCTCACGATCTCCAACTATCATAATCTCCTCTAGAAGTAATTCGAGTCCAATATTATTCCTATTTTCACTTATAATTTTTTTTTGTATTCTTCAACTTTTTAAATTTTATTCACATCCTCAATATTTCAAATAGGTAGTCCAACCATCAAATTTTAATTCTTAATTTAAATCATCAAATTAAAAAATAATTTAAATGCAGTCCACCAATGTTCAAGTCTGAAATTATATATTTATCCTTCAAATTCAAATTGATGATTTTACCTTTAATACTCAAAAATTTAAATTATGTACTTAAGGTATAAATATTGGGTCCTCAATATCAAAATTTTTAAAATTCATTAATCCTCATCATCTTAGTCATTCTTCTAAAATTCTCAAAATTAAATGGCTTGAACCTCTCCCAATCTAATCTTACTCGATCACAATCTAAAAGAAATTTCTCTCGAGTTGCCAATGCACTACTACCCAACTTAGAATTTACCCATCTATCACAGAAGGCTATATACTTTAAGAAAAATATTCCTTAATTTATTTACTCATGTCATTCAATCCTCAAAACTTCAACGTCGATTATATCATATATGATATGTCCTTAATTACGAAAGAATAATCCTCAAGTATGTGATCGGCCTATGGGGTATATCTAGTACTCTCTGTGTATCAAACTTATACTAAGTATGAGGTTTCGTCTTCCTGAAATAAGGGAAGACGGAGATCAATAATAAAGAGTTCAAGGGCGAGGTAATAGAATAGAAGTATTGGGATCAAGGCGTTTAAAGAATTCAAATAGGAATTGTCAAAGCATTTATGGATTGAAGTCCTATTTTGGTAATGCCTATCAACATGCTCGTATCAGTACAGTTATGTAACGGATACGATATGCTTAGACATATCTAGAGGGCAAGTTCATTCATCTACTAATCAATAGATATCTCAATCCATGTAAGGTAGTTATACGAAGGGCGAACCACGCGCACTATGGTTGATCAGACCGTAGTACACTGATTCTGAAATGTATTAATGTATGCATCCACTAATACATATATAGTGAACAAGCTTGATGAAAGAATAAGCTTGCAAAACTAGGCTATAATAGCGGCATAAGTTAAGGTGGTACAATAATTATAGGTACGCTAGATGATGATGAAAGAAGGTACAAGTCAATTCAAGTTCACAAAAATAAAACAAAAAATAGAATAAGCAATAATAATAAAGACTCTGCAAATCTCTATAGTTATCATACAACCTCCTTGTCTATGTCGCTAGTCGACCAAATGGGGGCAAGGACCTCTAAATTCTATTGTCTGAATAAACACTGTCATCTTATGCTAGCATACAATTAATGTCATTCAGCTACACTTCAATAATAGGGAAAAAGATTATATGATACTAGATTGTGAGGTATGCTACCCAACTTATAACAATTAACTAATACTGTAATTGCCTTAAGGATACCGTAGAACTCCTGTTAAGGTCTACGGAAAGGGGTCTTGGTATTTATTAGGGTATCCTCTTTCATTACATAGGTCATGGTCGTCCTAAGTCTTAATCATAGCGCTCATGGAGCAAGTGTCAATAGTAAGGATAGAAGAGTTACTGGCCGTCAAGGAGAAAGGATCTAACTCGTATCGAGGTGGGGGTACATGTTACGCAATTTAAAACTAAGGGATAAGCGCCAGGTCTCAATCTACAAGAATAGCTTAAACCATCAAGTTCTAACTACTAAGCACACAATTTTAAAATTCAAGAGTAACCATCAAAATCCTAGCAAGCTATATATATCCTAACATAGAATAAATTTACTTGGTCTATAATCAGCAGTGTCAGATGGCACGAGTTAAAAGATGAAGAATAGAGGAACAAAATTTGGTCGTCGCACAATTAGCGAACGCTAAGGTCGCAGAGGAACAATATATAAAATTAAAATAGGGGGCTCTATATAGCATCGTGGTTTTCTAAGGGAAAGTGGTATGCTAGTTGCTATGTTCGAGGTATGATCAAGAGAAATGTTATATTCATTGCTCTTGGCTTCCTAAGGTACTGTCTGCTACTAATAAGACAATGATCTAAGTTTATAGTTCTAATATTATCTCACAATAAGTGTTAGGTCCAGCCATAATATTTAACCATGGATTTCTATTGGTTCCTCAATACTAGGGTCAAACACTATGGTCAAACTTCTAACTAACTATAGTAGTGTCTATACTACTCTCAAGTCTTCATATTATATCAAGGGATAATGGTAAACCAATTCTAGAGATAAGGAATTCTAGGGTTCACTAGATATTCTAAACTTAGTGGTGTGTCTATATTCTCGTTGTATTCTTAATAGGTGTGCTACCATAATTATCATCCTAATAACATGGGTTCCTATATTCTAGCAGAAGGCTATACTCAAAGAACTATTAGGGAAGTACAGGAATCAAGCAGGATGCAATTATTCAGATAGAACAGATAGGAGGAAGATGAATAATAGTCAATTGTGGATGAGATCCTATACTCTATTCCTAGGTGCAGGCTTGTTCGGTACAATAACGTAACCGAGATAATATGCTCTAGACCTGCATGGGCCACCACAAAAACATGTCACGTCCCAGTCCCAAAATACGTAGGACTAAGAACACGTAAGCATGCCAGCCGCATGGATATGGCAATTCCAATATATGAAAACCAAACCCATACGTACGCTGTAATATGAATATAAAATCCATAAGTGGTATAAACATATGTCACAAGTCACAGGGTACAATCTAAATCTCATTCACAGAAAATTAATATAAATGAATAACCAACATCTATATAACTAGATCTCAACATAAGTATCTAAGGATGATAGTTGGATGGAAACAAATCCACTACCAACTCGAATGTAAGAGCAAATACAAAATAAGTACAACACAACAACACCATATAAGAATACCAGCTAGCAATCACGGGCTCGAAGAGGGGACATTCACGAAACATATATAACCATCCAAATCTGCGCTCCTACAAATACTCAAGAACAGATACACCTGGCAGAGGACCAGGTCCTCAGAGGGACGTAACAAGATACAAAAAAGTGAGCCAATTTGAATACAATAAACATGCATATTATTTGAAAATAAATAAGTACGCTATACAAGACATCTATATGAATGTAAATGAGGACAACTTTTCGACGTATGGGCAAGGGTAGGCTACTCGATCTATCTTACAACTCACACACACGTCAATGGACATCAGAAATTGACATACCGCGGGGGTAGCGACCAACGAGACTCTAGAAATCGACATACCGCGGGGGTAGCGACCAGCGCGACACACGCCCGTAGTGTGAACTATATACTACGGTTTACCAGAGTGGTTAAAAGTCTATACGCCTAATGATTATCCTCTCATGATACTATGTGCCATGTGTGTGTCAACATATCTAATACATAGTAATGACTGAAGGAAAACTACACATGCAAGAACTATACAGAAATGCAATAAATATACAAAAATATACTAAGCATGCAAAATACTGTAAATAATTTGGCAAGTTGTCTTGCCTGGTCTGAAAAAGATGAAGTCCCAACTCAAGGCGTCGTCCGATCTACCCGTCACATAAATTAAACAAGTTAGGTTACAAAAGTGGGTAAATAGGTTCCTCCATTTAATCTATTTTAATCTGAATAAAATAATCTAAAATAGTATTTTAATCTTATTATAATCTAATTTTATTGTTAAACCCTAATTTTGTCCAAAAAACTAAATTTTATCAACTCGAGACTCATGGCACGCAAATCAAGGCGATCTGTTGACCGAAAAGTCAACCGACACAAACTCAACTTTCATGCATGATTTCCTATATATTTCAGCGTCAAAAATATGCTAGAATTTACGGCTCATCCGAATTCAAATTCGTTTGGGAATTATGGCACATACAAATTTTGTATTGTGCACCGATGGTTAAATTCTAATCTAGAAGTTCTACAGAATTAACAGTATGTAAATACTTCGAATTAAATTCTGGAAAAAATATATATCGATGATCTTGACATTAACTTTCTGAAACTTTAAACGGTTAATGATTCTGATTCCGGGTTCTCCCGGAATTGCAAAAATATTGAAACACATCTATTTTCGGACATGCTGTGCTCTACGAATTTTTCAGAATTTAATACTAATAATTTAGAATTTTTTTTATATAATCTGAAATCTAACCTCAATATCTTTCTAACGCAAGAAACTAGGCCTCGTTTGGAGTCCGAAACTATGCGTAATGGCTTCTGGAAGATGAAGAAACCCTAGATGGCAATTCTCCAAAATCTCTCTCTCTAAAATAATGGGATAATTAGGGTTATCATATTATATATATATATATATATATATATATATATATATATATATATATATATATATATATATATATATATATATATATATATAATATATATATACATGCGGCTGAATGGATATCTATAGGCTGACACGTGTCAGAATCTGATTGGATGGTTTTATTTATATTATTTATTTTTGATTTGCCTTTATCAAAACATTATTTAAGTCATTTTAAATCTAAATAACTCCAAATAAATATTAAAAATAATCATAAAAATCTGGATAAATTACAGAAAATATATTTTGAATCCAGAAACCCTAGAAAAATACTTGGAATAATTTTATGTTCATAGATTTTCTACTATAATTAGGAGAAGCTCTAAACATTAGTTTTACCCATATAACTAAAAATAAATACTAAAATTATTCCAAAAATTCTGAAATAATTCCAAAAAATATATAATAATATTATAAACTCTAGAAAATAACGTGGATTCATTCTATATTTCTGAGATTGCACAATAAATTCTACAAGTCCTAAAAATTAGTTATTAGCCTAATTACTCCCAATAAATAATAAAATACTCAGAAAATTCTCAAACAATTCTAGAAAATATATGTGACTATTTAGAACCTAAAATAAAATTTTGGGATATTTTTAGTTAAGTTTGAACATAAAATAAATTCTTCAAAGTCCTAAAAAATTAGTGTTACTAGTTTTTAATTAACTAAAAATTATGGAAAAAAACCAATAATCTAAAATAGCCTAAAATAATTCTAAATAAATATTTATATAAGTAAATATACTAAAAAAAAATATTTTCTAATTAACTAAGAGAATACTCTAAATAAATTCAACATCTATAATAAATATAATAATATAAAATATACACAAAATACCTATTTTGGGTGAGGGAGTTTACACCTCCGGCGTTCGAAAGGCGCCGTGCCTTTGTAGGCCCCTGGATCTCCAAGAGAACTATGCCAATCCCATTTTAGCCAGATAGCCCACGTGTTGGGAAAGTTGTTCTTAAACTGCATTCACTTTAGACGGTTAGGCGACCCATTGGATATTTATTTCAGTACTTTGTTGGCATGTGTTTAAGTATCTTGTTATGTCCCACCGAGGACCTGGTCCCCTGCCAGGTATATCTGTTCTTGAGTATTCGCAGGAGCGCAGGTTCGGATGGTTACAGATGTTTCGTGGATGTCTTCTCCTCGAGCCGTGATTGATAGCTGGTATTCTTATATCGTGTTTGTTGTGGTATACTTATATTGTATTTATCCTTATATTCCAGTTGGTAGTGGATTTGTTTCCATCCAACTATCATCCTTAGATACTTATGTTGAGATCTAGTTATATAGATACTGGTTATTTATATTTGATTTTCTGTGGATGAGATTTAGATTATACCCTGTGACTTGTGACATATGTTATACCACTTGTGGATTTGATATTCATATTACAACGTACGTATGGGTTTGGTTTCCATATATTGGAGTTGCCATATCCATGCGGCTGGCATGCTTACGTGTCCTAGTCCGACGTATTTTGGGACTGGGTGTGACACAGTTCAAAAATTTTGATGGATTCAGGACAGAACGACGGAATGATGGAAGACGGTTTCAACGAGCGCAGTTCTTGATTTATGGCTTGGATAGATAGTAAGACTCTAGGTGGTTAAGCGGCGTTTGGTTGACAGATTCGTAAGAGGTAGTGCATGAAGTTCTCGGAGTCAGAAGTTTGTTCGGATGGAATGGTTGGATTATGGCTTAGTTTTGCAGTAGAGTTATAACATGGTTCGTAGTAACTGTCCATCATGGTGACTTACAATTATCGAGCGTAGCTTCGGGACAGCTGACCCTAGCGACTTGACCGTCAAATCAGAGATGAATATTATAGACCCATAGAATGACCCTTGTGGTGGCACATTTGGGAATGCGTTGAGGGTGGATATGAGTGGTGTATATTGGAGATTGGCCTAAGTGATTGAGTGTTGGATTTGAGAGATCCTTGGAATATCCTTCAGTTGAAGATGCAGCCAAAAGATCGGAGCGATGGTGGAAATGGCCTAAGTCAACTGATAAGATTCAGAGTCGCATATTTTTTGAAGATAGCATTGCCTCTGACTTGTCGTACCCCAGAAGGGAATAACATTCATATAAATTGATGACTGTGAAACTAGCTTGTGAAGTTAAAGCAGCGTCTCGTTCAGATCAAATTATTGCAATACTGGAAGGGACAGATGTGCCTCAGATCTACAAGATGCATCGAAACTTAGTATGTGATGCGTGCATATACATAATAAAAAACAGAATACGACACCACCGTCGTTGCACCCAAGTTTCCTTGGACGCGCAGTTTATATAGCAGTTAAAATATATGAACTAAATGACATAAATAAAATGCATGCATCATATGGAATATAAATTATAGTACAATGGCAAGGTATACTTGACTGGCAAGAAAGCTGCGTAGTAGCAATAACCTGCTCCTGAAGTCGCGCAGAACAATCAAATAGTCCTATATACATATAATATAACACAACACAACATCAGCTATTACACTAGCACATACACAACCTTAATATACTGGACTCAGAGGGTACGCTAGGGGTGACACTGGTCAACTAACAGGGTCAACTGTGCGTCTAATTACGCGGGTGTCACATCGTTGATTTGATGTGCATAATCAGACAGTCAATCACTAATATGTCTAAGCCAGTACATTAATGTACACAAGGCAATCGACTCACAAGTTCTCAGGGTCAACATGGTCAAGGTAAATACGGGATATCCATAATTATCCTAGGGTCGTACAATATAAATACATATATAGTCATAACTGGTATTGCATTAAATTCCTAGACAATGTATATATATATATATATATATATATATATATATATATATATACTAAATTGAACAATATACGCATACACGTATGTATACGTATACGAGTTGGGTTCACCGACTCAGGGTCTGATGTCAACTAACTATCATAAAGCAATACTAATGTCCTAATAGCATACACACAAGCACACATAAACAATATGAAAGGAGAGAGACAGGTTCGAACCTCGGGTTAGCGTGCACGGGCACGAGGATCGGGGGTGATTACTGCAGGTTGTCTTTGGCGAGGGTAATGGGTCCACGATAACAACGATGACGAGGGTAATAATGATTGGGTTAATGCTGCTGATGATGAGGATGGTGATTGGTGATGATGATGGTTAAGGTGATGATGATTCACATAGATGATTAGGTTAATAAGATGGTGAGATGATGATGATGAGATGATGAGATGATAAAGATGAGATGATGATGGTGAGATAATGATGATGAAATGATGAGATGATGATGGTGATGATGGTGATGATGATAGGGATGATGGTGAGGCTGCTCTGGCCAGGGGGCTCAGGCGGGCCAAGGTGGAGAAGAGTGGAGAGGAGGTGGACAGAGGTCGACGAGGGGGCTGTGGTCTAGGAGGAGGAGGAGAAGGAGTTCAGGGAGAGGAAGGAGGACAGGGTGGAGAGGTACTGGTGCTCGGGAGGAAGAAGGAGAGGAGGCTCGGGTGCTGCTCCGGCCAGTCTCAGGCGGCCGTGGAGGAGGCCAGGGAGTAGGGAGGAGACAATGAAGAGGGTGGTGGACTCGGTGCAGGTCGTGACAGCGGCAGTGGCGGCGGCTCGTCGAGGTCGGGGTGATGGGGAGACCGGAGAGGAGTCGAGCGAGGGAGTTCACCAAAAATGGAAGAAGATGGTCGTGCAGGTGGAGGACTAGCCGGGAAGTCGGGGTCTGCTGTGAGCGGGGTCGAGGTCGAAGATGGGAGGTTGCAGCGGTGGCTCAGGCGGTCAGCGGACTCCGGTCGAGGGAGGTCGGCTCAGCGGGGTCGGGAGGAAGGAGATGGAGGCAATGGTGTTAATGGTGGTGGCGATGGAGGGAGTCCAGCGAGAATGGCGAGGGACAGTGGAAGAGGAGGAGATGAAGAAGAGAGCAGGGAGGAGGTGGTGGTGCAGGTCGAGTCCGGCGGGTCTCCGGCGAGGGCTCCGGTCGGTTTGGCCGGGGAAGGGGAAGAACAGTAGATGGGAAGGATTCGGCTAGGTGTTGTGGATGATAAAAAAAAGGAAAAAGTGGTATATTTATATGTATGTGGGGAATAGAGTTCGGGGTTGACCTAAGGGGTTGGGCTTGGTCAACATCTCCTTGGAGTGGGCCTTGGCTTGTCATGTAGGTATTGGAGGGCTATAATTTACATTGTTTAAAATACAAGGCTAGGGTTAAATGAGGGGGCGATGTTGTGTGTTGCACCTTCCAAAAATTATGAGAAAATTTTATATGAACGAAAAATGGGTTTCTTCATGGGTTGTGTCCAATGGTATGGATACCTCAATGTACTTTTGCATAAAAGCGCCCAACAATTAGAAAATTGTACAAAGATGGAAATTGGATTAAATTAATTAAAATTAATGTAAATGGTGTTCTAAAATTAATTAGAAGTATATGAGGCTAAAATTATGTGGGACACAAGTGTCATGGACATAGGGGACTCAGGATAAAATATTATTATAATTTGGGTTGCACAAAATGGGTCAAGATTGTGCTCAAATTTCGATTGGAACGCACAAGGATACAAAGTTAGAATTATTTAAAATTAAATATAAATATTTGCGACGAATATTGTGCGACTAAAATATAGCACAAGAGAGCATAATTATAAGTTACACAAGGGTCGGAATAGAAGGCGGGCATGTCTAGGATAAGGATGTGAAATTTATATGAAGGCAATGGCTGGTGTAGTGCTCCAATTATCGAAGCAACGGTAAGGTACACTAAGTGATATAAATATTATATAATTAAATAAAATATCGTGTTCTATTTCTAATTGGATTTAAACTAGCCATAGTCTCTCTATCTAAGCCAAGTAGGCCTAATTTTGGATTAGGGGGTTTACAGCACTGCTGTTGGCCCCCAGAAAAGAATCACGGCCTCTCTTGGGCTTCAAACCCAACTCCTGCTCAACCTTGCGCGCCTCCGCAAGTATCTCCGAGTATGTCTCACAAAAAGACGGAATGAGGATATTCACTTCCCAGTTTAGACCCTCATGGAAACGAATAGCCCGAACCTCCGGCTCTTTCACCAAATACTCTACAAATCGGCTCAACATGGAAACTCTACAACATACTCCTCCACAGACATGCTCCCCTGAATGAGACTCTCGAACTGCCTCCCCAAGTCTAGCCTGTTTGCCCGAGCGAAGAATATTTTCTTGAAGAGGTCCTTGAATACCTCCCAAGACTATCATGTGTCAACCAGAATCGGCTCATTCCTGAACCAAGTATGAGCGACGTCGAACAGTTGAAGTCCTATCGCCTCAACCTTCAGTTCCTCAGAAAGACGGGACACCCTCATAAGACGCTCAATGTCCTCGAGCCAATCATCAGCATAGACGATGCCCTCCGTCCCCTTGAAGACCCTAGGCTCCATCTTCTTAAAGTCCTGAATGTTGCCTGGCCAAAGCTGAGCAACCTGAGGAACAACCTGCTGCTGGACCAGAACTCCTCTCTCTACTACGGCACGAGCAAGCTAATGATCATTCTCGATGTCCTACCGTAAAATGTCGGTCTGCCTCTGATGTGCCTCTGACTGAGCCCTCTGTGCCTCGAGCATCTCACAAAATAGTGTAAACATCTGTGTCGCCTCTGCTGGCACAGGAGGTGGAGGTGGAAGCCCCTTAGATACAGCTGACACAGTCCTCTAAGTATGTGGTGGACCTCCGAAAGTAGCTGACACTCCAATCACCGAAGAAGTGACTGGTCCAGGCCCTCGGGACGTCGCAGACCTCTCAGAAGCTGCTATCCCCTGCTCCAATCTAGTCTTAGGCGACATCCTGAGACAAAGCGAAAGAAGGAATCAATATGGCACATGATGTAAGACACTCAAGGAAAGGACAGATTAAAGATCAAGTATCAATATCAAAGGAGAATAGTTGAATGAATCAAAAAAAAATTCCTATATGTGATTGAGTATTCTCAGCCTATAGCCTATATCCTATATCCTGACACAGGCTCGTAATAGCACTCAATTCAGAGCACCACTACGAATCGAACTAATTGTGACCTCGAAAGACCTACATGGGCTACCACTAAAAATATGTCACGACCCGCACCCGAGGTAGGGATGCAAGTCGGTAACAACGCCCAGCCTACGCCACAGAATTGGCGGTAGAACGTTGTCTGGGTAATCTATCTATCAATATAATGAACCACCAATAATAACAATATACTCAATCGCAGATCTAAGATAGAAACGAGCACGAATATGATAAAGAATAGAATAGTCACATACAACTCATGAGTCTAAATAATACATCAATGAGTCTGAAAGAATACTACAAAATAAGCTGGAGACAAATCCAGTACAAAAGAATACTAAGAAGCTACTAAACTCGGGTCATATGTCTCAGTTGGGATAAGTCCCTCCTGAGCCAGGGTCTCTGACTCTAAACCCACAACATCCTGAGGTCCATAATGTGTAGGGTACCAGTCCTCAGTGTCATCTGGGAAAAATATATCCAGTCAGGAAAGGTGCAGAGTACATCTCTAACAGCAGTTCTAATCAATGATAAAAACTATATAACAATAAATAGATGTGAATATACAAGATGCACAATAGATATACAATAAAAAAATACTGGAATAAATACAATAATGAACAATATGATAATGAACAAGAATACTAATGACTAAGTATGTGAGTACTAGCTTTAATATGTGATCGGCTTAGGAACATGATACAAGATTTATGGCCTGGCTAATCATACGTGCGGTGTATGATTAACACTATTTAAGAGAAAGACTTGATACAAGGAGGGTATGATCACATATCTACACTAAAATACTCTTCACCCTCGACTGGTATAATAGATCCAACCATGGTACGCTATGGCACAAGATTCCCCAAGAAGATAACTAGTCTTCCCGAGAATCAGTGTATGTACATGTACAAGATAATCAATGAAACAAGACTTGCACAAGATACACCATATACCAAGGAATAATATCTCATGACGAGATCCGGATATATCAATCCGTGTAACCATCGTGTCAAGAGAACAAGGATATCTACACTAGATACAATGAACATAGAGGATATCATAAATAAGAAACTATCAGAGAATATACTCGCCTGAAGTCCAATGAACAGTCTCACAGATGTCTGATACGGTGCCTTGAAGACCTAGATATGGAATATAATATCAATACAAGGTTTCGAAAAGAAAAGAAGTTAAACTAGTCAACTTCTAGGTCAACAAGCCATCTCTAAGTCAAAAGTCAAACTAGGTCAATTCTAAGTCAACTATTGTCAACTATAGTCAAACTATGGTCAACTATGTCAAACTATCTATTTCTAGGTTGCACAAGTCTATCTCAAAGATATTGGTTTCAAACACTAGAGTCTAGGTCATAAACTATATCTTAGGATACTAGTATACCGTATCCCATAATACGTAAAAATAATAGGTAAAACTTCACATATACATGTCAAAAAATATTAATATATATATATAATCCTAATTATAACATTAAATGGATACATTGGTTTCGAACCAACTTGGTATCACAACACTAACCCATAATCTTGATACCCAAACCCAATACCTTGGGTATCCCCAAATACCTTGATACTTACCTTGGTATCTCAAGGTAATATCCAATACCTTGTTTATACTAACTATCCAATAATAAATATATGCTAACAACTAAATGTTATACATATAGTATACTAAAACACAATTAGAAAATTAGGAACATATATACATATATATTAATTACTATACACACACACACACATACACACACACACACACACACACACACACACACACACACACACACACACATATATATAATATTAATATAACCGTATATGTGCCGCTGAAGCCCCTCGCTGTCATCGCTAAAAAACCTCTGATACGCTGCTGATACTGCTGTTGTACTGCTGTTATAGAGATAGTTTTCTGCTGCCATCGCTACTGCTGAGCTGCTACTGTCGCTGTTGCTGCTGCAGCCATCGCTACTACTGATGCTGCTGCTGTTGCTGTTTATGCTGCTGCTGTTGTGATGCTGGAACTGTCACTAATCTGCTGTCGCCTTTCCTATCTCTTATATATATATATATATATATAAATATAACACAATATATAATATATAACACAATATCTAATTACATATATATAGCTTACAACTTATAACATATATATATATATATATATATATATATATATATATATATATATATATATATATATATATATATATATAAACAGAAGCAGGATCGTAAAGAGGATGGGAAGCTAAACGCTTGAAAGGAATTTTATTAATAGTAGTAAAATATTACAGAGGTACACTCAAAACCATACTGAACAAAAGAGCAGAGTAACAACACACTAGCATAAAAACGTACATAGCAGAGAGGTCTTGGCCTCTATTTATAATACATGAGAGTCGGTATCGACCGACTTAACAACTGACAAGTGCGAGTGGAGAAACTGGCAGCTGCAGGTAAGATTCCCTTCCTATCAGCAACGCGAGTGCCCGTCGCTATCTCCTTTCCACTTTATTCGTCTTTACTTCTCTTCCGTCCACGTAGCAGCAATTATGCTTATGAATAAAGTAAGTGGGGTCCACCATTGTCGGCCATTATTAAAAGAGATTCTCTTTATGTAAAGTAAAGTAGCCAGTAGTTGCCACCTGTATTCCGACAACAGTGCTTCTTTAATGCATGCTGGCATCACTGCTTTCGTCATCAGATGGAGTAGTGACTCTCATGTGCATCTTTTTGAAGAAGGTTTCTGAGTCTTCTTCTTCATGTTTCGATTTTGTGGAACTAACAGACATAGTATCTGTTTCAAATATTGAATCAAATTGAGTCTGCATGTATTTCAGGCATTTCTTCTTCAATTCTTCCTCAGTAATTCGAGGATTCTGTCTCCTCAGAGACTCCTTCAGCTTCTTTAAAGGGCTATCATCCATGATTTCCTTTTTAAGCTTAGCTTCAACAAGGATCTCATTTTCCTTGATAGATTTTTGTACATTTTGTACCTTTTCTTTCTCATCCAACCTTTTCCACCATTTAATCAGAAATTTTCTGGCTAGAACAGTGAAATTAAGAGCATTAAATTCACACTTAATTATCTATTTAAAAATATATGGAATTTCAAAATGGATAAAAAAGTACATAGTGCTCTCCCCCTCTAAAAGTTGATCTGCATTTTAGCAGAGAGGATAAGATTGAGCCCAGGTTGCAAATAATTCTTGCAACGATGGTGGAAAGATTTCTAGTGTGGCTCCAAATTGTAACCACCATCGAATGAACCAAGCTGGTATGTCCTGTTTAAGGATTTCAGGACAAATTTGAATAAACCAAGAGTGTTTCTGCTTACTATTGTCAAAATAAAACACTTTGGTAAATGCCTCAATATAATCCCAGTAAGAATAAGGCATATTAATATTCTTCTCTTTATGAACTAATAATTTAGTTCGATTTGGGTGTAGTCCCC